>JAUTXW010003974.1:0-67187 GCA_030620095.1 Kuschelorhynchus macadamiae
CGCCATTTTGAACAGTTTAATAATGTTACATTGAATATATGAGTTCATACATTTGTCACAATTCTATCAGGTAAAATATTTTCATTATTGTATAATAGGACAGCTTTCTATACTTATATTTATACAATATGTTAAATATGAAAAGGACACAGTGGCTATTTGTTAAGCCTGACTTTTTGAATAAAACTTGTAGAAATAGAACTAAAAAGAGAAAAATATTATTTTATATTATTTTGAAATATGTATTGACTCTATGATATCGTCGCCAAACTAATGAAGACAGTAAATAATAACAAACTCGTAGTATTAGACATCAAAACAGCCAATATATAAATATATGTTATTAAGTAATTAATAATAAGTCTGGCTCCGACTTCACACAGTAAATATTTCAAGATGGAATAAAATACATTTTTTAATTTTTATCACATTTTTTAAAGTCGGTTTTATTTTTTTTACATTTTTTTATATTATTACATACTGATGATTTACGTGCTTATCACTGAATCGAAGTTTGACTATTCCAGTTAAAAACTAGAGTCTAACATAAAAATTATGCATCCGAGCACACTGCATTATAAATATTAAACTACCTAAAAATACAGGAATAAATAACAGTGTAACTCCCTTGTCCGGAAAGTTTTTCTTTTCGTCCCAGTGCACGTAACCGGGGCCCCAAGCACGACCCGACGACTCAAGTTATCAAAACAGATTGAATGTTTCAAGTTTATGCGGTTACTTTATTATAGTTTCATTAGGTACTTGAAAGTTTCGCTCCTGAAACTTTATTATACGCTACCTGGATTAACAAGTTTTATTACTTGTTGGCTTACGGATTTTTAAGTGGAGCAACCAAGCGTCTATCCTGTTCCTGGCAAGATGGATTTTTGTACTTTACGAGATTATGCTCGGGCGCAATGCAGAAGGTACACTGTGATCCAAATTAAATTACGACCTAAGAAATTATGATTCTTTAGTTTATACCGTGTAAGAATAGACTTTTCGACGTATTGCCTTCAATTATATCTTCAGCGGTCTATACTGCTCGGCATCCAAATACAAAACTCGTGTGCCATTATCCCTGAAGTTTCCTTGTTCAATTTAACGCGAAATGTCGGATATCAGTATTCATTTAAGTAGCTGTGCATGCTTTCGTACATTATTTGTTAAATTGTTAACTTTTTCCATTTAACAAACATAGAAAAAAGACTCCAAGTCTCAGTTTCAGTAAATTATAAGTAATAATATGAGACCGTGTTTTCACCCTTTCGAGCATCATCAGACCCACAATGCCTGGGAGTTCAGAGTAACTACTTACTTTGGCCTGCCACTCACGCGGTCCGGGTTCGATCCCAACTAGAGACATGCACCTTTTTTAATAATTTATTTTGTTTATTCACGTGAGATTTACCCTCATTTTAGTGTCGATCAAATATGTATAAGCAGTCGTTTGTTTTGTTGTACTTTAGTGTGTTTTTTTCTATTTGTAAGTTATTGTTTTAGGTTTTGTGAGTGTGATTATGTACTAAGGTTCTGTCTGTTGTTTGTAGGTCTGATATGCTGAAAGGGCGAAACACGTGCCATGTTAATAATTATAATTTTCTGAGACCTAGACTTTTTCTATGTTTGTTATTAAAACTAGGTCTCTTTGAGAAATACTGACAATTTCTCCGATTTTCACTATTTCTAAATGCTGTAATGTGGCAACTTAAAATTGAATTTAATGTGATGATACATGTAATAACTGATGCAATAATTGGGATTAGGATAGATCCAGAGCAGAGGGTGCTAAAAATCACCGGGTTCGATCAGGCTACCGACGAGGACGAGTATTATACATAGCTTCATCCAACGTGAGAACTCTTATATCTGAACAAAAAGTCGGAGAACTAGAGGAAGAGCTTCAAAAGATAAAGTGGGACAGTCTCAGCGAAGTAAGGAGAAGGAGAAAAGTGAAAGATCGTTAAATCGGTCATCTTTTTCACTATATAGGACTGGAAGACACCTCCAGATGGGGCGTTGGATTGATGATCCACAAAAAACATACTAAAAATATAGTGGAGATCAAGGG
The DNA here is from genome assembly GCA_030620095.1 of Kuschelorhynchus macadamiae. Classification (NCBI taxonomy): domain Eukaryota; kingdom Metazoa; phylum Arthropoda; class Insecta; order Coleoptera; family Curculionidae; genus Kuschelorhynchus; species Kuschelorhynchus macadamiae. The sequence continues at coordinate 2,072 of JAUTXW010003974.1, forward strand.
CATTTCTTCAAGGGTCATATACATTGTTTTGCGATTAAACTCCCGGTACCATGTCAAAGTTATTCAGGAATATGCACCTACCTCAAATTCCCAAGACGAAGAATTAAAACTCTTCTATGAAGACGTAGATAAAGCTTTACAAAAACGAAAATGTTACTACACGCTATTAGTGGGCGACTTTAATGCCAAACTTGGAAAGAAGCAAGATCCTTCTGAAAGCTCTATGGACGAACACGGTTTTGGAGACCGAAATAAACGTGGAGTGAGACTGGTAAACTATTTGCAGCAAAAGGGTCTTTATGTGATGAACTCTTCCTTTGACAAAAAACCTTCCCGGAAATAGACCTGGGCAAGCCCAGATGGAATAACGAAGAACAAGATCGACTACATCATCACGGATAAGAAATATATTGTAAATGACATATCCGTTTTAAAAAGATTTTCTCTTGTGTGATCATCGAATAATACGAGCAAAAATATATTTAAATACCAAAAAAGAGAGGAAAGAGTTGGTAACAAAATCGAAAGCTGGAAAACAGTCTTATCCAGAAAATTCCGAACTGTTCCGAAATGAATTAGAAGAATGCTTAGATGAAGTGCAGAATTGGGACCATGCAGACACAAATGTAGAAGAGCTAAACATCAAAATTATAAGCGCAGTAACTGAAGTAGAAAGATAGCATTGTCCGAGAAAAAGGAACAAGGTGGAAAAACTAAGCACGAATACCAAACAACTCCTAGAGCAAAGAAGACAACTAAGAAACAAATACGGCCAAAATCGTGCAACCTATAGGGAACTAAATAAAAGAATCACCAGGTCCATCAAAGCAGATACACGTAAGTTCAACACGAAGATGATTACGAGGGTAATTGCGAGGAACCGAAACCTTAAAGTATTGAGAAAAAATATGTCTGAAGGTGTCAAAAACATATGAAAACTGAAAAACGGCCAAGGAGAGATTGTTACAAGTAGAGAAGATTTACTGAAACTAATGGAAGAATTCTATGCAGAATTATATAGATCCCGCAGAAACAACAAGAAACTTGTCAAACTGCCCAAAGTTATAAATCAAGGCTCCGAAGATATTCCCGAAATTACCTCGTCTGAAATTCGTAGAGCACTTTCCAAGATGAAAAACAACAAGGCTCCAGGTGATGATAATGTGACAGTCGATTCAATTAAAATGGGCGGCGAAAAATTGTTTCGAGCACTTAAGCTTTTGTTTAATGCATGCCTTTTGAATTGTATTACCCAATCCCATTGGAATTATGCCGTTATTGTTTTGCTGCATAAGAAACGGGATATAGCGACCTTAGGAAAATACAGACCCATCAGTCTGCTCTCGCATGTTTACAAACATTCAAAATATTATCACATCCAGGCTTTGTTCCAAGTTGGACTTACACCAGCCACGAGAGCAGGCTGGATTCCATTCAGGATATGGCACTAACGATCATCTGCAGGTGTTGAAAAGCTTGATAGAAAAGATCGTGGAGTATAACAAACCCCTTGTGCTGATGTTCGTAGACTATGAAAAGGCTTTTGACATCGTAGACCAACAAAAAATGCTCGAGGCGCTTTCCGATTATCGCATAGACTAACGTTAAACGTCACTTATAAAATACATATATGAAAACGCCACATCATGTGTCAGACTCCATGAAAATACCAGCAAATTTCCAATTGAGAGAGGAGTTCGACAGGGAGATAATATCTCTCTGAAATTGTTCACAAATCTTCTGCAGTATCTATGCAAGATGATAGAATGGGACGGGCTAGGATTAAATATAAACGGAGAAAATCTGTGCCACCTAAGATTCGCCGATGATATAGTCCTAATTTCCAATTGTATAGGTAAGTCCAACATAATGCTGGAACAACTGAAAAATGCCTCTCAGGAAATGGGTCTCAAAATAAATACGTCAGAAACCCAGGTGATGACGAATTTGGTGATTGGCGATGGTGTTTATTTGAATCTAAACCGTGTGGAAGAAACTACTTCTTATAAGTATCTTGGCCACGAAATCAGAATTGGAAGAGACAATCAGACCTGCGAGCTGTCTAGAAGAATAGGCCTAACATGGGCAGCATTCGGAAAATTGAAATATGTCTTTCAGTCAACTATCCCTGTCTGTTTGAAGAGGAAGGTATTTGATCAGTGCGTGTTATCTGTTCTAACGTATGGTTCAGAAACATTGACCTTAACCAGAAAAGCTGCAAATAAAATCGGAACCACACAGCGAGCAATTGAAAGATCGATGCTGGAAGTGTCTTTAAGGGATAGGTTGTCAAATGCAGAAATACGTAGGAGAACGAAAGTTGTCGATGCCTTAGAAAGAATAGCAACCTTGAAGTGGAGCTGGGCAGGACATGTCGTAAGACTGACTGATGACAGATGGACGAAGAAGATAATCGAATGGAGACCAAGACACGAAGCATTCCGAAGTAGGGGACGACCACCAACTAGATGGCATGACGATCTAAGACGCATCCACCCAAACTGGATGCAGGCTGCACAAGATAGGAAGCTATGGAAGCGATTAAGGGAGGCTTATGTCCAGCAGTGAACTTTAGAGGCTAATTGATAATGATGATGATAGCCCTTATTCCAAATCCTAACCCAAATCCTAACCTCAATCTTATAATAAAGGAACCCAAGAAGCGGACGAAGTAAACATTTTAACGAGTATCGAGGCAAGTTTTATTTGCTCTTGCAGAAAAGTTGAAGAAAGTAATGATGTATGTAACTCTAGAGTTCAACATTATGAAAAAGTAACTACCATATAAATTTATATTAAGTATTAAGATGTATAACCGTTGCCGGGTTATACATTTTAATACTTTCATATATTATAGATGGTTTAGTCAACGTTAGTCGCGGTGTAGGAAGGCATATAGTTTGTCGGTTATTCTGTCGTGTGTTAAGAATATTACATTCTGGCTTCACAAAATACTTTTTGTGAAGTAGGCACACTGTTTCCAGGATAAATAAAGATACAACTGTTAATATACCATGCTTAATAAATAGTGGCCTACAGTGTTCTCTATAACTGTCATCTCTTTTGAAGAACAAACACGGTATTAAATAATTGTTGTTTGCAGAAACCCCAAAATGCTATGCTATACCGCAGGTGTGACATCTCTCGAACTGCAAAGCAACCTAAAGCCAGTTTACTATTTAAATTCATTATGTGTTCTTCAAATCTCAATTTGTTGTCTGTTACTAGTCCCAAAAATATAGTAAAACTTTTATTGTCAATATGCGTCTTTTCCAAAGGTTATCAAAGTTAAAACCAAATGTTAATATATTGGTCTTATTAATGTTAAAGCAAAAAGAATTTGAATCACAACACTTTTTAATTTTTGTCAGATCGGTGCATATAGTGGTTTTAAGATATTCTCAAGCTTACACAGCAATATTCTATGATCAACATAATCGAAAGCTTTCGAAAAATCACAGAACACTGCAGCAGCCGCTCGACTTTCATTGAGGCGGAGATAGACTTTTTCAAGTAGTGCAAACCTTGCATCACCTCAAAATATGTATCCTCTAGAAAAAGTGTAAGTATGCAACTGGAATCTACGCGAAAAAAATCTATAAAAATGAGTTTTCACATTTCTGATAAGTTACAGGATAACTGAGATACGAAAGGTACCTGCAAATGTAACAATTGCAATTTCACCTTGTATCTCAGAAACGAAGATGGCTATGAATATTTTGTTTGCAGCATCATAAGTTGCACAAAAAAAAGTAGAACATTTCTGCGAAAACCGTATCTCTCTAGTTTTGCTAATATGAGAGATCGAAAATCGGGAGACCCTGTACATGTTTATTGTCGATCTATGTCGGTAAAACATAAAAAAATAAATGTTAAAAAAGCAGCACATCCGCATTATCTTTATTGTTAATATTTTTTATATCACATTTTATCTAGAATGGATCCTTAAAAGCTAGTATTAAGCGCTTTTATATTAGTTCTGTAGGTAGGTGAACTACTTACTTACTTAAGGTTTCCCCAGTTAACGGATCTAATAAATCCCATGATATTTTTCCAGGCGCCTTTGCTTGGGACCTTCTATGTCAAAACCTCAAGTTCCCATCTTAGCTTCCCCAAATTAGCTTTTACAGTTGCGGACAAAAGTATTAAAGGTTACGCATTTCTTAGCGGGATGCGATATTTTCTCTAGATGTTGTCTTTCTCCAGGAGCTAAATCCATCCAACATTTCTGATACATGTGCATCATTTATGTATAAATATCGTGAATGGTAAAAATAGTGTCATATTTTAGCAGCGACCTAATTTTCTAGGTGATAAAGCACACCTCTACATTCTGCATTAGTAGCAGAGAGACAACCCTGGGTTCTAAATGATCATTCATCTAGGTTAAAAATTTGGACTTCCGTAACGAAATATACAAGTAGTTACTGGATCCACAGCATATGAAGTTTTGCCGGAATCACGGTACTAATATTATATAAAAAATACCCTCTCTATTTATAGGAAATCAGCAATACACATTGTCAAAAATCAAAATGATTAATGATAAAATTAAATTTTGTGTCATTGAAAACCCCGAAAACCATATGAAACACGATATTTTTATAATACCTCTTAGTCTTTCCCTCGACACTTTTCACTTCCCTAATCATCACAAAAAATATTTTGTGTTAAGGATAAAGATATTTGATATTTTCAACGTTCAATAAAATTTATAATAAGAAATAACCTGAAGTTACAACAAATTTTCCTAGGAGCGTATGGACCTCAAGCAGCGGAAATTCCTTGATGGGTGTATTGAATTAGTCTGTTGATTCTTTCGTTAGGAGAAATAATGTTAATATGCTTTTGTTTCACATTATACCAACGTCATAACAGGGATACCATAATCCCTGTCTGAAACACGTCCTGCCATACCACAGGCGCAATTTTCAATTTCAGTTAAATGACAACTGCAATTTTGTTCTTTTTAAAGCTCATCAGGCCCATCAGTCTAATGGCGGTCTAATGAGATCTAAATAGAGCGAAATCGCGACACTCGTTTCACTGAAATGGATCATTGTGCGTTAGTGTAACGTGAAACAGAAATCTATTAACATTATTTGTCCCAGCCAAAGAGAAAGATAATAGTAATTTATAATTATTGAAGTTAGTAATTTCGATGAAAATTATAAGATAACTGCAAAAACTGATATAGAATTAATTGACTATTTTCATAAAGTACAATTTTTACTTGGAATCATGTTTTAAATACCTGATTACATTTTTAGTTTGCCCAGGTTACGTCGTGTTTTGATGTAATAAAAATTATCCATAAAAAACAATAGCGATAAATCCAGGAGCTTCGGGCAACAGTGCACGTTGTCACCAATGACAATAACCTATTATATCTATCGTCACAATGTAATAAAAAGGAGTTTTTTCAATGTAATTGTTATAAATTTATGATTTTCAAAATATATTTTTTCAAAAACTACTGGATGTTTCACACTTTTTAAAATTGGAAATTACCAGATACTATTTCTTGGTTTTTGAAATTTATCAACATTCACAGTTATATAGCGTTATAGACTCATGAAAACATCTGCTTAAACATTCAAAAAGCTGGGAATCTTAAACGGAGAATAAAAAAAATATGGAAAAATTAAAAAAAAATTCAACTTTCTGTACCTCGTAATCGCTGATTACAACAAGCTCCAATTGATGAAACCAGATCTTTGCCAAGGATCACCTCCAACATCAGGAGCTCCCGTGTAAATTTAAATTAATGCATTGAATGTAGAGCCAATAATTATCCAAGAAATTGTTAGTAACCTACGACGGGAACTAGAAATAGAAGAATCTGAGAGGCAGTACTATTTCAAGAAAATGTTTATCAAACTTAAAGTTGAATAACTTTAAAAAGAATAATTGCAGAAATGTGATTATAGTTTTATTTTGTAAGCACATGCCTTGGTTACACTATGGTTATATGTAAAAAATTATAGCTTGTTTTTGAACTGAGATATCAGGTTAAACACGAGGTATGTATTTCTTTAGTTTTGAACTATCACTATCAATTTAGTAATATTATAAGATACTTGTGTTTCAATTTGAATTTCTGTTTATTACTCTAACCATCACGACAACTGGTCAGAGAAATCGTTATAATTTTCTAACGGATTGACATAGAGTAATACACAAAAAATCAAATTGAAGTTGAAGGACGAGGCTTCAACACCAGTATTCTACAATGTTCTTAAATTGATAGTCAAAATAAACTCAAAAAAAAATAAGATTACGTCTTGTTTTACCCTGTACCTCAGTTCCAAAATAAGCTACATATTTTCGCACATATGCATAGTGTAGCCAAAGCATGAACCTACAAAATAAAACTAAAACCCTATTCCAACAATTTTTCTTTCAACCTTTATTTAACTTTAAATTTGAACAACATTTTCTTTGGATCACTTCGATTCTCCGTCAATTGTATTTTAAATAGCGAGTTTCGCAATAGCATGGCAGAATCGGGCAATCTTTCTCAAATTAAACAAAATATAATCAACTAAATATTTGAAATTGTTAATAAGCAAATACCCAACACGTTGCCTAGAGACCCAAGAAGGCTAATAGAGGCTTCAAAAACTGTAATATTACAACAAGTAAGATAAGGCTATCAAGAAGTTAAAGTGTGTCTAGATAGAATATCAGATATTTCTTTCAACTTAATATCATGAGTTATCTACTTAAAAAAGCACAAAAGATGTGTTTTGGCTTATACTATTTAACACTCAGGAGCCACCAATTGAGTATCAGATGGTAATTCTTCGATTGCCTTGGCCAGTATTCCCGCCCAAGGAAGTAAAGTCAGATGTAGGATAGTTATAAAATAAAATTGTTTTAAGGCATTGGGTGTCTCTTTATATTTAAGGACAGAGGAAAACTTAAGGTATATATTTTTTTTGCCTCAACCGCCTTAAAAAAACTGTATTGTTTTTTAATGAAAAACCCTGTACATTCTTTTTTATTGCACTCTTCGTAATCTCCCGATTGCAACAATATATTTATGTTATATATTTACTATGATCGTTTCTTTTTTAATATTTTATTTTAAATTAAAAGCGAATCAATTATGCTTCATGCCCAGGTAGTCTGATTTAACATATGCACAATTGCCATATCTATTAAAACTGACTTGTAGGTTTCTACCGATCGGAGTATATCTGTCAGTTCGCGGCATAGCTTAAAAACTAACTCGATTGACTTCAAATTTGTATCAAAAACTAAGAGGCATATGGGGTTGATATGGTAATATTTTGGGTACAATTTTGGTAAGAATCCAAGATAGTGGAACAAAATGGCGGTTTAATAAAATATTTAAAAATTCAGCATAAAAAAACTACTTAATGGATTGATTTCAAATTGTGTGCCATAACTAATTGCGATATCGCGATCAACTAGTAACACTTTGTTACTAACTCAAGATAGAACAAAATGGCGGCCAAATAAAATTTTTGTAATCGTGAAAAATCACCGTCTCAGGTTTTATATATCTTCAGGTTTTAGCGTCCCTAGATGCCAACAAAACATGTTTTATCAATTCCGTTGGTCCGTCTGTCGGTCTGACAGTTCACGGCACAGCTTAAATAGTATTTATCCGATTGACTTTTTGATAAAAAATTAAGGGTCGTATAGGCATGACCAGTTAATATATGTGATATTTCCGCTGAGTTTCAGTAATATTTGCCTCATTTGTGAAATGAAAATTTTTCTTGAGTTTAACATCGCATAATATAACGCAAAAATTAAAGTTTAGTTTTGATAATGACATATACCCAGTTATCGTTATCTGCAGGTCACACCAATTTTCAAGGTAAGTCTATTTTTGTAATTGATGTGAAATATAAAAAGTTAAAAGTTAAAGTATATTATATAACATGTAGATATTGTTAAAATTAGTAGTAGTTAAGCAAAACGCGATTAAATTAACATTCATTAAGTAAATCTTGTTTCAGAAAACCTGCTCTATTATATACTGGCTATTTTTCAGTCTTCCCAAGCTTTCTCTTCTATTTTTGTTAGTTAATATAATTTATATATATATATATATATATAGGATATATATATATATATATATATATATATATATATATATATATATATATATATATATATATATATATATATATATATATATATATATATATATATATATATATATATATATATATATATATATATATATATATATATATATATATATATATATATATATATATATATATATATATATATATATATATATATATATATATATATATATATATATATATATATATATATATATATATATATATATATATATATATATATATATATATATATATATATATATATATATATATATATATATATATATATATATATATATATATATATATATATATATATATATATATATATATATATATATATATATATATATATATATATATATATATATATATATAATATATATATATATATATATATATATATATATATATATTGCTTTTCACTAAAAAAAAGTTTTTGCTTTTGATGTATTGCACAAATAACATAAAACCATCACAAAAGTCTACGATTTAAAAGAGGTCCTCACTTCTTTTTTGTGAGCGTTTATTTTATTTTTATTTTTATTTGATTTTTTAGTTAAATTAAGGTTGCCTTTAATACCCCTTTGGGTGCTTTTTAGATCTAGCGCCATAGTGCAACGTCTTTTACATTTTCGAAATAATTGCAAAAGGTGCGTAGAGGTACACTTCGGCATATCGTGCTTTGGCAGGAGGAGAATATTAACTTATAACCAGTGACATTTATAAAGTTGATTTCTGTAATAACCAATGCTCACTCAGATTAAGGATCTGAGGTTTTTCCTGGGAAAGCAGTATCTCCAGCCTAGGTGTTTTATTCGCTAAGTTCTTGAGATTTAGGTGCAGAACTTTAATACTAATAGAACGCTCTTTCTTTCTGTGAGTCTCGTGTGTATCGCAATAACCTTTGAAATCCAAATAGCTTTACCGGTATTTTTTTATTTAAGGCATCTCGTTAAACCTTCAGTTATGTATGAGTGTACCTAGCCTTTTTAAGTTCAGCACTGAAATTCTCTATGTCGCCTAATACACATACTCTTAAATTTAAGCCAGGTATTTTAATTATTCTTTTACAACATCTAAAAATTCCTAAAAAGTAAATATGTTTTGATTAAAAAACATTTCGGGAGGAATTCTAGCATGTTTTTGTACTGCAGTATCTTAAAGTTGCATTTGCATTTAGTAATATAATATAGGGAACGAAACTAAACACATTCTTACATTTAAGTATGCAATTAGCACTGTGGCATAGAGCGCTGCAAGAGTCAATATCTGCTTTACATAGAGCTTAAACACTTTGGTTACGACTCTGTTTACCATATAAATTGAGCCTCTTGCGCGATGCGCCAGAACAGTTTGGATTACCTGCATATTTGTAAGTTAGTTGTAAATTTTCTCGAAGTTAAGTATTTTAATTTAAGTTTATAGTTCATTCCCTAACACAATTAATTAAATATAAAAAATAAATATATTATAGGTGTTTGTGTTTTAAACAGAAAATATTTAAAAAATCAGCTTAAGAAAGTACTTCAAGTTTTGTGCAAGCATTAAGTGAGGTATAAAGATAAACTGGTAAGATTGTGATACGAATTTAAGAAGGTGAAACAAAATGTGGGTCAAATAAAATGTTTTAAAAACAAATTAAAAATGTCTTCTTATTCAATACACTTCAAATTTTGCACAAAAATTAAATATGATATAGGGATAGACTGATACGAATTCAACAGGACGGAACAGAATGGCGGTTTTAAAAAATCCCTGTAAAATTAATTATTCAACTTATTTTAGATTATGTCAAAAAAATCACGTATGGTATAAGTAGAAACTGTTTAGTACGGATTCAATATGGGGGAACAAAATGGCGACAAATAAAAATATAAGTGTTAATAAAGGACTATGTGCGGAACTAAATTGGGTCACACTTCACTAGTTCTAATAAAAGGAAATATTCATAACGGTGGAAGTTCCGAGTAAAGAAAATTTACCGATTTTTGTGTTTACAATATTTTATTATTTTTTTTTTATTCATTCACTCAGATGAATTATGGTTAACATAATTTTTAATATCTTCTTTCTTGTAGAATATTAGTGTTAAACATTTAACAATATTCTTTTTACTTAGACGCCACTATTCGCATATTCCATTTAAATCCCCATAAAAAACTGGTAGATTTTGAAGTGCGAATGTGCGCTGTGTATATAATGGTACGAGACAGGAAAAATTCTCTTTTAATAAAAGTAACATCCCAAAAACGCACAAAACCAAAATGTAGTTTATTATTTTCTGGGCACACATCAAAATAGGTAGGTATCCCTATTATCGTTGCTTGACTGAAATACATATAACGCCATTAACAGCAGTTCGCGGGCGACCAGCCACAGATATTCTAATATATTTATTATTTTATAGACGGCGGCTCGGCCAGCCGATTTCATCATCTTACGTACTAGACTTCACCTACTTATTCACGCAGTACGTAGTACGTTCGCATACATCCTTATGCTATAATCTCAGCTATAACGTTCGTCGTAGCTTATATCACCCAACACTAGCCCGTCTCGATGTGGCCGTATTTCCGTAATTTTTCCCAATTGAATGCTACCATTTAACAGGTACTAATTGACATTGTTATAAAATGATACTACTTATTTTTTAATTATATTGTTAGTTATTTACATTAGACATGACTGATGATGGTTAATATATTATATTAGTAATTTTCACTCCATGTTACATGTTTAAATGTAGTGACGAAATGTGAAGTGAATATTTTAAAATATCATTTGCAATTTGTTTTATAAATCGGCCATCCGCATGGTGTTTCTTGCTGGAGAATATACTTTTTTTGGTTATATATGTAGCTTTCATTTTGGCATCTATTTTATTTTTCCCTTGAGGCAAGATACATTAAAATATCAAAAAATTAAATTGACTGACTAGAGCGTTTCATTAAATTTTTTTCTTATTTATTAAATGTATATTCTAGCCTAGATTTGCTATATATATAGGTTGATGCCTACCTAATTATCATTGAAGAAATAAAGGAAAAAAAACAAGACCAGTATTTGACCATATTTAAACGCGGCATCAATTACCTCAAGGGCGATTTTAGGAACCATTTCTGGAGGCGGGTTAATTTAAAAAAACAGTTTGTTAATATATTTTATTATAAATGATATGAGAACAACATAAAAAACCTATATTTTTTATCAAACTTGTTGTGGCATAAGTGAAAAAAAAAACAGCTTCTAATAAATAGTTATAGAAAAATTTCCAATTTTTTCCTGTAGCAAATTTATTAATTATATTGTTTATATTTACATCAATACTCTATCTATGGATATTCAAGAGACTCAATCCAACAGGTCGCTCTTGTGCTATAGTGTTTCCTAGCCAAGATTTTATTGTAATTTTCACGTAAACATATGTAAATTACACATGATGTTTGACCGGTCTGGGGGAGGGGGGGTAATACCATTCTTGATTTGCCTTGAGCCTCGGCCGACCCTGAATTTTAGAGTACGAGCCGTCACTGGTACGAGAGCAGTAAGTTGTGACCGACTAACAAAAAAAATTTACTTGTGTTTGTTCTTTTCACTATACAGGGTGTTAAAGTTTTTATTTGTGTCTTTTTAATGTACCTTGCACATTACTTAAGATAATTTATTTAAATTTGGTACACAGGTTTCTGTAATCATTCTCTACGAAATGGCTATAATAGATTTTAGAATAAAATATACAGTGTGCTATTTTTTAGGGGGTCATGATCCTAAAACACCCGCCCAACTTTTAACCACCTCGCCACTGGCTACTCTTACTCCGAAAAAATATTCTTTATTCTATTCCCTAACTTTTCAGTCTCTCACAAAATTGCGATATTTTCTACCGTTTAAAAGTTATATAGCAAAATGTCCATTCAGGCATGACCAATAAGGTAGAAGGATAAACATGATCAAAAAGAAACCTAACGAAACGTAGTGGGCTTCGATTGCACCTTTTATTAACTTCTTTCAAATTCATAGAAATTATTTTACAACAAAAAATAACAGCTAGCAAGAAATTACCCTGAGTTTTTTATAGGAGGTATTGAAAACGGCCTCCCTCTGCAGCAATTCAATAATCCATTCTTCTCCTTATAGATTGCCGTACGTGTTCTAAAATTGCAGGAATGTTTCTCCCAGTTTCGAAGGCATCAGTTATTCGTTGATAGAGAAGCTGGAAAGAAGCCCGGGATTTTAAACTAATCCCAGATTGCACAAAACTTAATTGGTGTTTAGAATATTTAACCGAGCTTTCGGATTTGACAAGCTGCTTACAGAAATCTAGGAACTCGCTGTTAATTTCGATATTTCGTTAAACATTCTAAACTTTAATTGAGCTTTCTACAACCGACCATGAGGCGTTCAAATATCCCCATAAAAATCCAGTGGGGGGAGGAGGAGCGTGGAGGCCAAGCAACAGGCCCTCTTCGAATGATTCACCGATTCGCAAACATTAAATCTAATTATTTGCACACTGTCACATGAAAAATGAGGGGCAGCACCGTCGTGCATGAGCCACATGCACCCACGACCATTAAAAAGCAAATTCTCCAATAAATCGGGTAAATAATTTCGAAGGAAGTCTAAGTAAGTTTCGCCATTTAAATTTGGTGGGAGAAAAAAGGAGCGTTTATTTCATCTTCAAATATTCCTGCCCATACCTTTAGACTGAACTGTTCCTTGTGATGGGATTCTCTGATTTCTTGGGGATTTTCGAGTGCTTAAGTATGTATATGTGAAAATTCAACACTCCGTCGCGCCCAAATTTAGCTTCGTCGATAAAAAATTAGGTTCACTTGTACAATTACGTAGTACCCACCGAGAGAACCGCAAGTTCCGTGGGAAATCTCGAGACCTTGAATTGAATGGGTATACGCTGTTTTGTGTAAAGTTCGTCAGACTGTTTTTGTGTAAAGTTCGTCAGACAGTTGCTTGAGAAACACTCAAATCCTCTGCTATTTGTCGAGCGCTTAAACCAGGATTTTCGTCCATTACATTCAAAATCTTTTCCTCGGTCAATGGGTTGTGGGCTTCACATGGTCTTCCAGCATTATTCCTGGGAGTCTCGAATTTGGCGTATTCTGGGAAGTGCCGATGACAATTTGTAAAAGTTCGTCGGTCGGTCGTTATGGAGTCGGTGATAAGGAAATCTTACTGCGTACAACCTTTCAGCTTACCATTAGCCACACGGTAATTAAAACGAATCTCAGCAAGATGCTCGAATTGATAAGTATGGTTTATTTTCCATTGGAGAAAATTTACACTAAAAAAGCACGTGGAGCTATAATTTCACTTTTATTTAAGCCAAAGTTCTAATTATGACAGGTGTTATATGATTTCCAAATGATTTTGACAGAAAACGTCAAAACGGGTGACAGACGAAAACAAATGAACAGTAGCAGGTCGCTACGTTTTGTTAAGTTTCATTTTGATCATTTTTATCCTTCTAACTTATTGATTATGTTAGAATGGACACTTAGCTTAATAGCTTTTAAATGTTAGAAAATATCGAAATTCTGTAACACACCAAAAGTTAGGGAACAGAATGAGAATATTTTTTTGAAGTAAGAATACTCAGTGGGGCGCTGGTAAGGAACCATGATCTTCAAAAAAGTAACACCCTGTTAATTTTTCTAAAAGCAATTATAGCCATTTCGTAGAGAATGACTACAGTGCAATAAAAAGATTTAAAAAAAATAAAAACTTCACACCCTTCGCATTCCGGACCTATATCCATATGAACTTTTTTGCTTATTTTCATTAGGGAATTTTGAATAACCCGATAGGCCTTGCAGAATCCGGATACGAGGAAAATCTAGTAAGACCCCTTTTGTGCTAGGCATTCGTTTCACCGCCTTAATTAATTATTCTTTCCCTAACTGAATTAATCAATTACTGTTTCGATCAAATTTAAATTCATTATTGTTTTTGTTATTTGAACCATTCTCTCTCCCGAATTTTAATTTCGATGGTTTGCGATACTACTTAACGAAATATTTTACTGATTGATATTTATTATATGGATAATTTATAAATTAATTAATAATGCGTCGTTAGTGCTCATTAATCAGGTATATCCAAATCAAAAATAAATTTACTATATTTTTATTATATCGTCATTAGGGAAAGAATTTGACATTTGTTCAAGAAAATAAGAATAAAATAAATCTAAAGAAAACGTTAAAAAACTGTAATTTGTAATCTATTGAACTGAAAAGTAGAAGGATTATAAACTTTGAACGGAAAAGTAAAAAGTAATTAAACTTACATAAACACAATTTTTTTTCTGGCCTTAGGCATAGCCCATTTAATAACGAATACAACTTAAATATTTATCACAAAATTCGATATTCAATAATGTGCACGGTCAGAACATACTAACTGCGATCCCTATTCCGGACTCAGCAAAGGAACAAGACAATATCACACTCTTTCACCCTAGGACCAATTCAGGACTCTTATTGTAACAAATTCCACAGGACAGGTAAGTCCGGTGAAAGGTTGAAAAATATATAGGGGAAAAACAAAGAAATACTCAAATTAAATCATACATTCTAACCCTGCACATTCTTAAATATTTTACAAAAACACGCTCAATATCAATGTTAGATGTAACCTTACGCATTAAATTCCAAATAATTAATTGACAACAAATGGACTCTACCAAGTTCAGATAAAAGATGTTCAATTGCTTTATGATTTAGATCATCAATTGTTTCATTGTTACAAGTTTATAAAGGACTGTTACTTAGTTTCATTTTATATAAGTGATTATTAAAATTCCCATGTCCCACCAAAAATCGGAAATATGACACTAACAAATACCGAGGTAATTTGATTCTGGGAACCAAAGGTTTTTTATTCAATTCAGGAAAAAATAATGTATATACACTTAAGTTACAATTAGCATAACTTCTAAACTCCTGCCTCCAAATACTTCCAGACATTTCACTCACAATTGGTGCTAAGTCGGAATAAGGGATACCGTCCAATAATTCTCCCAACATGGCAGCCTCTAAAAAAAAATATGTTCTTAAAAGCGTGAGGCGTGGGACGTCATCACACTTGAAATAAAGCCTCAAGCTTATAAGAAAATATTCAGATTTTTAAAAGTTCTGTGTTTGTGTAAGTTTAATTATTTTTTAGTTCTAAGTTCCATAGTTTTTAAATAAAAGCATTTTTTAATATTTTTTAAAATTTATTTTATTTTGTAATCTGGATCCACGATTGGACACCATGATATTATATTGTGATCGAGTTTATGTGTGAATACCAAATTTCAGTCAATTTCGAAAATGGGAACTGTTTTTACGTATTTTATTGTGTACTTTTTAGCATTTTTTTAGCACTCTGTAGAAGGCATTCACGATTGAACATCATCATATCGTATTCTCATCGAGTTTATGTATGTATACCAAATTTTAGTCAATTCCGAAAACGGGAACTGCCTTAAAAGTTACTTGAAAGATTTGACCCAAACATACTAACATACCTGTTAAGTTAAATAAAAGCTTTTAAAAAAATAAAATTCCCCTTCTTCACTACATTTTTTTGTCGCGCCGCTTATCAGTTTATTCTAGTTCCATATGATAAATTCCGGTGCTTTGGGATAATTTTGAATGCATTATTTATTAAATTGATTTAAAATATTAAAAATTATTTTAACAATAACAATAACAATATTATTCCCCGTAAATGATAGAGTTTTATTTATGCGACATTATTACCTTTGATAAGTTATTTAGGTGTATTTGCTTAATATTGCATAAACCTCTCTACGATTTTTGTTTCAATTTTTCTTATTTTTTTTACGAATAAATCAGAAAAAAACTTGAAACTCTTAAAATGAAGAGTTGAATGACCTTGCAATACGTTGTAGGGGTAATGAAAAACAAGAAAAAACTTTCAGATACGTTGCGAATCTTTTTAGAATATCTCAAGCGAATATCAATTATGATATTCATAACTATCAGTCAGATATTGAAATTGAATAATGAAAAAATTTTATCGGTCTTTGAGGGAAATTATAAACAGTGGCCTACTTTTACGATTTATTTAAATGTCTTATTTACTATTCTATACTATACAATCTATTTCAAACACTGAACATTTTCAATATTTACGGGTGAACCTTTAAATATTATAAAAAATCACCATTTATTGATGATAATTACCAAATTGCCTTTGGTACATTGATAAAGGAGTACCAAAATAAAAGAGTATTGGCCAACACATATTGAAATGAAATTAGTAATTTGCCTTATTTATCAAAGGGATTAAAATGATCTCATTCGGCCGTACCTCATATCTTAGATGACTTTTACCGAGGATACTGAGGCCTTAAAACTCTTGGATTTTGCGCTTACTAGTTGGGAGAACCTGTTCATAAAATTCAAATTGCGCATGGCCACCAAGTTTAGTAATTTGCTGTTTTTTTAAGCGTCAAAAGTATTGCAATAAACATGTTTTATTGCGTTTGTGTAGTGGTTTTGGGAGTAAATCCTCATTGCAACCTAAGAATTTTTTTAACCCCAGTTCAGAAAAGAAAATTTTACGGATAGTCTCGTAGTTTAATATTAGACATCATTTAGATACTATTGCCAAGCCAGATAGGCCAAGAAAAACAAATGTATGGGCAGACAGATTGATAAAACGCATTTCTAAAAACGATCCATGTAAACTAGGTTCCCAGATCAAAAAATATCTCAAATAAACATTTACTGCCGAGCTATTCAAAGATGGTTAGTGCAGGTAAGGGTACATGGTATGAATAGAGACTGAAATGTTGGTGACTGCGAAGCATTCTTTTATACCTTTACCTGGCGCCGATGGTTATATCTGAGCAGCCGTTGGAAGTTATTTATGTTTTCCGGATGGTGCTGTTGCTGTTTCGCTACTTCCGCTTGATTTTTTGTGATTTTATATTTGTCGATTATTATCTTAAGGAATCATAATCGTCAAAAAAGTAACACCCTGTACATTTTTCTAAAAGCAATTATAGCAATTTCCTAGAGAATGACTACAGGATTTTGTGTACCAAATTTGAATAAATTATCTTAGGAAATGTAGAAGGTGCATTAAAAAGATTAAAAAAAATAAAAACTTAACACCCTTTATCTTGAAAATGAAGCATTTCCGGACCTATGTTCATATGTACTTTTTTTTGTTTATTTCCATTAGAGAATTTTGAATAACCCGATAGGTCTTGCAGAACCCGGATACGAGGAAAATCTAGTAAGACCCCCTTTGTGCTAGGCATTCGTTTCAACGCCTTAATTGATTATTCTTTCGCTAACTGAATTAATCAATTACCGTTTCGATCAAATTTAAATTCATTATTGTTTTCGTTATTTGAACTATTCAATCTCCCGAATTTTAATTTCGATGATTTGCGATACTACTTAACGAAATATTTTACTGATTGATATTTATTAAATGGCTAATTTATAAATTGATTAATAATGGGTCGTTAGTGCTCATTAATCAGGTATATCCAAATCAAAGATAAATTTACTATGATATTTGTATTGTATCGTCATTAGGAAAAGAATTTGACGTTTGTTCAAGAAAATAAGAATAAAATAAATCTAAAGAAAACATTAGGAAACTGTAATTTATAATCTATTGAACTGAAAAGTAAAAAGTAATTAAACTTACATAAACACATGATTTTTTTTGACCTTAGGCATAGCCCATTTAGCAACGAATACAACTTAAATATTTATCTTAAAATTCGTTATTTAATTACGTGCACGCTCTGAACATACTTACTGCGATCCCTCCCTATTCCGGACTCAGCAAAGGTACAAGACAAAGTCACACTGT
Source organism: Kuschelorhynchus macadamiae (assembly GCA_030620095.1). Lineage (NCBI taxonomy): Eukaryota > Metazoa > Arthropoda > Insecta > Coleoptera > Curculionidae > Kuschelorhynchus > Kuschelorhynchus macadamiae. The sequence continues at coordinate 20,050 of JAUTXW010003974.1, forward strand.
TCTCGCCCTGGGACCAATTCAGGACTCGTATTGTACAAAATATCTTCCATACTGTTGGTAGTTTTAATGATTCGTCCAAGTTATTCAATTCACCTTCTATGGCTTCTTGGGTTATTCTGGTCTTATAATGTTCTATACTAAAAAATCTCCCTACACCCATCGAAATTTATTAACATAGAGAGCTGTTTGAAACTCTCAAAGATTAGCATAAAAGAAACTATATTTTGTAGGCCTTCTTCAGTAAATACTACATTACTCAATTTACTTGGGAGACAGCTGTCATTAACTACTTACACAAAAAAGTAAGTTTGAACAAGATAGTTCGCATAGATTATTAGAATAAATTATTAACATATCCCTACATTTCCAACAGTGAAATTCGATTTTTTTCTGCGGCATATTACTCCTTGTAGACTAAAATTAATACAAATTTCATTAATTAAAATTTTAGCTGATCCCATTTTATTATATTATTAAAATAGATTAATTTAGTCATATTTTGGTGGGCGGGCTTCTATTGTCCACACTGTTTTTATAAAGTCACTGTAGACTGAATCTCGTACCAGCGCCTCCTATCTCCGGAACCTCAGGTACAAGAGGTAATAGTTTCCTTGTAGTAAATAATTGCTATAATTCTTACTTTTAAGTTGCCACCGAAGAATAAGGGCTGGTAATAGCCAGTTTAAAGTAACATTAGACGATAACTTTTTCTACTCTGCAACGACTAGTTTTACTTTATGGTAATACATTATAGGAGTACATTTGGACGTAATGTATTAGTCGCTGCAAGGTTCAGGAAGGTTCTGATACTTTAAAGTTGTAATTTAGTAAACAGATTAGAAGCAGTAACTTTGAAAAATTACTAAGTAGTTGCTTGGCAGTAGTAATTTTATAATTACTTTATATAGGAAATTACTATTCGCAGTAACAAATACATAACACTTAAAAACGTGTAACCCAAAGTGCGTATTGATATATAGTAGGAGTATTAGTAGTAAATACGTAAAAACCCTTAAAGAATAGTAGTGAAAACAGTTATAGCTACTGTAGTGCTAGCTGGGAGGGAAGTTCCGGGTAAAAGAAATTTACCGATTTTTTTCTTTTGCAGTTTGATTTTTGCAGCACAAGAATGGAAGATAAAAATGATGTCGGCTTGATTTTTTGTTTCAGTAAAAAAGATAATTACTTTATTAGGAGAATATACAATAATTACTTAAAATTTATCATTTTACCAACATAATAACAAGTGTTTCTTTCACCAATAAAATACTTGATAGCGATAAGTTTGCGTGGCTGGCGACACCATTAAATTTTATTTAAGCCAACGAAAGGTATAGGGTCTTTTTTTATACTGTATTTAATATATCTTGAGAGAGACAAATAAAAATGCAGAAAAAAAAATCCCTTTATAAAGATGGTTCATATATATATATATATATATATATATATATATATATATATATATATATATATATATATATATATATATATATATATATATATATATATATATATATATATATATATATATATATATATATATATATATATATATATATATATATATATATATATATATATATATATATATATATATATATATATGTATATATATATATATATATATATATATATATATATATATATATAATGTGTTTTCATTCCGGGTGTACATCCGTTCACTACTGTCGTTCTGAAAAGAACAGTTTTGCTGACGTTTCGCCAAAATCACATTTGGCATTTTCGAAGCTTTCTTTCTCGCGTCCGAATAGAGAACGTCAGCAAAACTGTTCTTTTCAGAACGACAGTAGTGAACGGATGTACGCCCGGAATGAAAACACATTGTATTTTTCCATCCGTGAAGGAGTAAAAATCATATATATATATATATATATATATATATATATATATATATATATATATATATATATATATATATATGTATATGTTCATATATATGTATATATATATATATATATATATATATATATATATATATATATATATATATATATATATTTATATACTAGTTGAGAAACCTATACAACTAGCCCCACACTTAATACACAAAACACCCCAAAATCATTAAGAGGAGGAAAACCGACATTTGTGGAACATCCAAAACTTTCGTCGGATTTGATACTCTTTTACAACGAAGCAGCAAAAACTCACCTCTGGCGAAACTCATAACCCATGAGTAATTAAATCAGTATTAGGAAAAATGAAATTTTAATGATTATACTTCAATTAGACACTCTGGGTGTTGACCTACACGGAAATCTCTTGATGGATCCCAGCTATTCCGAATACAATACAAACTTGGGATTTAGTTAAGGGTTTTTTTATTTTATATTAGATGAGTGGTATATTTGAAGTATAATCTGTGGTATTACCTAGAAATTTTTTTAAAATATTTATAGAATTAATTTTAACTTCAAACGCTAAAATACCAAATTTTAAGAATCAAGATTTCGAATAACCCTGGTAAAAGGAATATAGAATTACATTTGTCATCAGATTACTTAAATGTATCGGTTGATATTTATTCTTTCAGGTCCTTAGACTAAGAGGAAATGAGGTCTGAGTGGGCCATTTCCTGCATTTTAGCGACAATTTTGCCCTTGACGATGAAGATGCCGCGTGCCGGTGTATTGGCCTTTTGTGTCACCTCTGCGGTGTTGGGTATCATTTCCGTTGCTCTGATCGAAATTTTGTTCCCGAATTGTCGGCTTTTTGCGAAAATGAATTAATCTAATGGGCGAAAAATGATTTCGCATATTCTAAAAATAAAATAAAAACTACGTGTTAAATATCCAACAAAAATATAATACTTCTAGGGTATAACGTGTATAATTGTTACAATAAAATATGGGCTTTTATATAGGGGAAGTATTTCGATAGAACACGAATTCAAAAAAGTTTGATATTACGTTTCATAAATGTAGAAAACGAAACACCTTGAAAAACTACAAGAAAAATTATGTCATTTTGTAAGCATATTTTGTTGTGATTTGGTACAATGACAAATCTTTTCCCAACGATGTTGTTTTTTGAGTTACCGGGATAGCTTTTTTTATTATATACAAAAAAAACGCAGTGGCGGATGCATGATTTAAAAGGAAAACTATTTTTGGGTTTCTCGCCACAATTCCAATGTAAAATCAAAATATGAAACACAAACTCTATCGCGTTACCTTATAAATTTAATATACAGTCTTTAGTTCTGGTGACACCATGAAGGTACCCGAAACGACACTAAAAATTATCTATTTTCTGGACGTTTCGGGGAAATGTCTACACCCGTCTTCAGCAAAACTAAAAGCAGAATATTACTTATGTTTTGTTTCAGAAATATAACCAGAATGGCTAATCTTTGACCGAATGTCAATGAATGTCAGTTTTAAGGAGTTATTTTTAATTGTTGAAATAAGGTGAAAAATATGTGTTCATCTGAATTTATTGTATTTTAAGTGTCCTTACTTAGTATTTAGCAAATTTAACCATGTGTTACTAAAATTAACGAAAACAAGATGCTACACAAGTATCTTTATTTAACAATATTAAGGTACTTTCTTTTATTTTACGTTTTTTGGAACATGGTTCTTTTGCCAAAATAGAAGGATTCCATTAATTGATTGTTATCTAGTGCATGTTGGCAAATGTTTGATTTTTGAAATTCCCTATTTTTTATGTATATTTGGTGTTTTTTAATTCTTTTGACTAATGTCCTAGAGGTTTCACTTATGTAAAAATGTATTGCATTGACGCGGATTTTTTCCACTATTAAACATTAATACTATTCTAGAATTATTAACTTTTTGTGTAAAGATCGCTTATTTTCAGTATATTCATTTTTATATTATATTATATTCCTAACAAAATTCTGACATGACTATGGGGTCTCCTTTATCTTGTTTACTAAGTAATATTTTAATGGAAATCTTTGAGTTAAATTATATTCAAAATTATTATAATAAGCCACTTGTTTGGTGGATATACAATGTTGTATCTATGAACGTGACGAAAATACAAAAAATGTTATTTATAAAATTCCGTGTCAATGCAATAAATTTTACATATGTGCAACTTCTAGGCCATTAGCTATAAGACTTAAAGGGCACCAAACATGCATAAAGAATAAGAAATTTCAAAAATCAAACATTTGCCAACATGCGTTAGAAAACAATCATAAAATGAATTGGAATACTTCTAGTATTTTGGCAAAAGAACCATGTTCCAAAAAAACGTAAAATAAAAGAAAGTGCATTAATAAAGTTTTATCTACATTTATCAAAAAACTAACGATACCAAAACTTACCAGTGTATTATTTACACTTTTAAATTGGATATGAGATAGTTTCTCTAGTGAATCTTTTTATATATGAATCATTGTAACCTACATTACATTCTGTCAGAGATTAACCATTCTGGTTATATTTCTGACACAAAACCTCATACAAAACATAACCAATATTCTGATTTTAGTTTTTTATTTTTAGTTTTGCTGTAGACGGGGGTAGACTTTCCCCCGACACGCCCAGAAAATAGATAAATTTCATTGTCGTTCCTCGGGTACCTTCATTGTGGACCCAGAACTAAAGACTGCATATTAAACTTATGAGGTAAATCGATAGAGTTTTTGTTTCATATTTTGATTTTATATTGTAATTGTAGCGAAAAACCCAAAAATAGTTTTCTTTTTAAACAAAAACCTAAATAAAAAATTGATGGGGCCTAACAAAATGTTTCAAGTGTTAAGTTATCTGTTTGATTGTTTCCGTTAAAAAATTTATAGTAATCAAAAATTACAAAATTTGAATAATGCTCTATATATAAAACCAAAGCAAGGTAGCCTTGATCTGTTGGAGGGAATCAATTTGTATTTAAAATCGAGTTCGGGTGTGCGTGGTCGATATTTTTCCATCTCTTATAATTTCGCCAAATTTGTATTACTGGGCTTTCATTTATATTTTGACACCTACTTCGAGAGAGAGAGAAAGAGGGTGAGAGAGGCAGAGGGAGAAAAGAGGGAGACTTAAATCTAGTATATTTAAAATTGAAATATTGAAACTGATTTAAGAAGATGGGCATATAAGAAAAAACAACATAAAATGTATCCTATTTGACAAAATAAAGGTTATGTATATTATTGAACTTTTTTCTAAGTATATCCTATTGCTAACGCTTTAACTAGGTGTCCAAATATAAATTAAAGCGTGTACCTTTAAATATTAAGTTATTAGATAATTATGTGCGGAACTAAATAGGGCTATACTTTAGTTTCCTCGATAAAAGGAAGAATTAATAAAATATTTAATAATTTAATTCTAATTTTTCATAAATCCATAAATCGAATCGAATAAAAAAAAATCATTTTAATATATTACCGATAGATTTAAGTTTTGCTTTTAAACAAGTTATAAAGTGTAACATAAACATTTTATAACTTTTAAAAGCAACGAAAATATAAAAGCATATTGGCAAAACTAAATTAAAATATGTTTTTAGGCTCTGAAATTTTATATCTTTGTCGAATGTTTCACCCCGTTTTGTAATAAACTACTTAATAGAATTTTTGATACTAGGTGCGTACGACTCCTAAACTAATGATTAGAGGGAAGGTACACTTTTGATATAATATTTCTATATGCATTTTACTATTTCTCTATTCGACTGGCTTTAGAATAGCCTGAAATCTTAAATTAACGCAATATTGGGTTGCGTTGTTTACTACTACTTATCTATGGGTAGCAGGAAAACCCATTTGCAGGCCCCTTGGAAGTAAACCAGGCTTAAGATTTAATTTGACTTGAAAGCACGAAATATTTTAATAACAAATTTTATTTTTTGATATCCCATAAAATTCAACACATTTACAAAGAAAAAAATATCTAATATATTTGAGCTTGCCAAACTAATCAAAAAAATAAAAGATGGCTAAATCAAATTTAAAAATACCTCTTGTTTTTCTTAACTTTTCCTTCGAGGCGTTACCGGCAGTCTTAAGGTGTTGACAAACGATAGCTTTTTAATTAAGTTATTATTATTTCTATTATTATTATCACTAATTATTTTTCATAATAATATTTACCTAGTCTATAAAAAATAAATTATGTCCTTTGTTATTTTCTTCCATTAAAGAAGGCTCTACTCTAGCAAATGGAATTTTACCGATTATTTAAACATTATATATGGAAAAATATTTTGTTTTGTTATATACTAAAAATTCACCAGTCAATCCCTGTTTAGGACTGGATTTTTGTGCAAAGTTTCAAGTCATTTAAATAATTAGTTTTTTTTTGATACCAGGCATGTAGCCAGAAATTCATTTCGGGGGGGGGGGGTCCAAACGCTCAAAACTCAGAAAAATTAGTAAAAAACAAACCTAACCTAACCTATTTTCAAAGTTTCGGGGGGAGGTGTAGACCCCCGGCCTAGCTACGTGAATGTTTGTTATTCTAAACATTTCATTAGCTCGCCATTTTTTTTCGCTACAATGATTCTACACAAAATATTACCTGTATTGTCCCTATATCTCAATATATGTTTGCATATTTTTCGATAAGTAGTTTTTTAATAATCATTATTTTTTACTTTTTATGACGCCGCCATGTTGGAATTTCACCACTACTTTTACTGTCCTTCTACCATTATATTCCAAAAATGTTAACACTTTGTATTTCTGATAGGCCCAGTATATAAGAAAAAATATCGAATATATAATTTTTATTTTTTAAGTGTTAAATGCTGGATCATCTTAAAAGCTTGATGTCATATGCTGCCTTCCAATTAAAGGTAAACCGGTCTCTTAAATAATAAACCGTGAAAAGTAATGTGGTGCTTATTAAAATTTGCCTTATCTTTTGACCGCGGTCTTCCCTTTAGGCTTCGCTGGAACATATGGTATGATATTTAGATCGATAATGTTATTTGCTCCCTACATTAATAGTCTGAAACCAATTGGATCAAATTAATCTTTTTATGGTAAGTATGGCAGAAAATTGTGCTATTAGGGATGGATGGGCGGTAGGATGACAAGGATTTGCCATTATTTTATTTACATATGTATTTATATTTGTATGGCTCACACAGGACAGAACATTAAAGTAAATGAGAAGTTAATATATATTGTTTGTGGTTTTTTTGTACACTTACATTTTATGGTAAAAAATAGGTAAATTTCCTTTACTCGGTACGTCTCTCGTTATTAATTTTTCCTTTAATTGGGAATAGTGGAGAACATTAGTGAAATCATTTATTAGGTAATAAAATATCGCGTCTTCTTTCACTTTTGTGGGTAAAGAAAGGATTGAGAAGGGAATCCCTAGTTAGTTAATAATTGATTTTACCCCAAATACCCTGAAGTTTCCTCGTAATGAATCTCTCCTTTTGTATAGAAAAGTGAAAGACAACACAATTATATGACTACTACATGTATGCGAAACTAGATAAAACTACATTTTACTATTCCTTACAAATAGAAAGATTAATAACAAGCAATAATTAATATTGCGAATTCACTAGGTCAATAATTTTATTTTTAAAATATGGCAGTTAATATATTTTTTTTATTTGCATGACAAATCATGGGGCGCAAAACAATACCTTTGATCTCAAAAATCATGTGCGGGTAATTACCCGTCCTGTCCCCCATGTTGTCAAAATGTTTATTCTGATGTCGGAGTCGCTTCGGCAAGGCCCTTCTTAAAAAAAAGACAGTTTTGTTTCAAAACAAAAACCAATTCAGTTCGAACTTATTAAACATCTTTAAAAATGATTGATATTAGGAGTATATATCTCATGGATTATATCACCTACGATATTAATCAATATCAGCGACTTTCCATATTCTCAGCACCGTGGGGAGACGTACTATTGTTCCCCTTTCTAAAAGATCGGTCCGGACCCTACATTGTTTTAACATTTGCGCCCTATAAGTTACAAACGCTTTCAAAACGATTGGAGAAGGTGATGATAAACAACTTTCTTCTTACGTTTTCACTAACGGAACCATCCCATCACTTCAGTTAGGTTTTAGACCAAACCAATGTACAACATCACTGACCAAAATTAGCGGAGAACTAATTCGCTCTACAGACTCTTCCCAAATAACTTGCCTTATTCTGTTGGACTATAGCAAAGCATTTGATATGGTTCATCGCACTGCTAATAAAATGAATTATATTTTGGTGGTTCCGAGAGCTCGGTTAACTTGATAGAGTTTCTTAAATAACGGAACCCAAAATGTCGAGCTTAATTTAGTTTGCTCGTGTACACTAGACTCGAAACTATGGTTCCTCTGGGATCTACTCTCTTCTTCTCTTCTCTTTGTATATCTGCGATTTTAATAACTTTATAAAGTATTGTAATATGCATTTCAGCGTGCCTGGATATGTTGTGGATAATCCGATTTGGATTCTGCAAAGTAATATATAAAGTAGAAGTATCATACTACAAAGCGTATATTCTCATTTTGCAATAAAATTATGTGGAATATGCGAAAAGTGCGTTTAAACCTGATCAAAAACGTATGGTAGCAACCGAGGCAGCCGAGGTTTAATAGAGACGCTACGCACGCAAACTATTAATGTTAGATTTTAATTATCTCAGCAACTGCATAAGCTAAAACGAAAGAAAACGCGATTTTTTGCATTAAATTGTTTATAACAAATGCACAAATGATAGTTGCGGGTGGAAAATATAATGGTATATTATTACTATGGGCTAGGTTAAGCGTGCTGGCACACTCGATTTCCGGGTTATTAATGAACCTCTTTATCTGCTACAAAAATTGCTACGTTTCCAGGATGTAAACAATGCAAATATTATAGAAACTAAAAGGAAGAAAGTAGGGAAAAAATATCTAAGGGAGCTTCCGAAATATAAAAAAGGGCAATATTAAATAAAATCGGTAAGTTCACTCGTAATGACTAATTTCCTTTTATTTAGAATAGTGAGGTGTGATCCAATTTAATCCGCACATACACACACACTGATTTTTTTTTTTTAATTTCAGTAAACCGCCGTTTTGTGCCGTCATGTTGAACTCGTATCAAAATGTTACAAGGGTTTTTTTATATGATATCTAAAGTTGTACAAAATTTAAAGTCAATTAAATAAAAAGGCGTTTAAATTGATTTTTTAAATATTTTATTTAACAGCCATTTTGTTCCGCCATCTTGAATTCGTACCACGATTTTACCAGTTTATCTCTATATCACGGTTATTTCTGGCACAAGATTTAAAATAATTATAATCCGTAGTTTTATCAGGCTTTTCTTATATTTTATTTGGTCTTCATAATGTTTTGCCACCTTGGATTGCTACCAAAATATTACCAGTTCATTCCAACGAACACTCGATTTGTGTGCAAAATTTGAAATAAATTAAATAATTAGTTTTTTTAACAATTCATTAGGCTCATTTTGTTCCACCATCTTTATCAAAAATATTACCAAGTGATCCTCATCAGACCCCCAAATTTCTTTCAAAGTTTAAAATCAATCGGGTACCTAAATAGTTTTTAGCTATGCCACACATGTTTTTTTGGCATCTAAGGACCATAAAACATGAAAATCTAAAAAATCCTGGATGGGTGTCTTTTCACGATTACAAACACTTTTATTTTTCCGCCATTTTGTTCCGTCATCTTGAAGTCGTACAGTTTCATCTCTATGTCACACTTAATTCTTGCACAAAATGTATAATCAATTTAATATGTAGTTTTTATTCAGGCTAATTTTTTAAATATTTATTAAGCCGCCATTTTGTTTCGCCGTCTCGGATTTGTACTAATATTTTGCCAGTTCATTTCTAGGTAAAACTTGATTTTTGTAGAAATTTTGAAGTAAATCGAATAAATAGTTTTTTAAATATTTCATTGGCTCACCATTTTGTTTCAGCATCTATTATTTTTAACAAAATATCGCCATTGCATTACCAAGTGACCCCTAATTTTTGACCAAAATTTTAAATTAATCGGGTAAGTAGTTTTTTGCTTTGCCGCGAACAGACCGACAGACAGACCGACGTAATTGAGAACGTATTTTTTTTGGAATATAGGCACTCCGAATCGTGAAGATCTGACCGAGACGAGAATACTTTCGTCTTACGAGGGAAGTAAATATAGAGAATGTTCAAAGATACTCCTGGAAGTGATATCTTTGTTTTTTTGCTATGTAAAATATGCACGCTAATTTAGTAAGTGTAGTTTTTTTTAAACAATAATGAAACTATGGCTTGTACAATAATATAATCTTTGTCGATACCAGATACTCACTTTCCAGATACAGGAAAATGACGATTTTTGTCTTTCCAAAGCATTTTAACATAATCTATTGTGATTTTTAGCCTACTCGAAGAAAATATTACATATAATTATTTTTAAACGATAAAAAGTTATAATATATTATATAACACTCAGTGGCTACTACCTATTTAAAGGACCCTATCTTAGTCAATAAAGCCCTCGAGATCCGTATCTCGCACCAGTTCTATTATTGTGTTGGGGCGCTTTGATGAAACGTGGTTTACGTCAAAGGGATTACAGCGCACAATGTTATCTAGATTTGTTTTGGCGCGATTCACATTGAAACATTACGCTAAATCTCATGTTGCACTTTGTATGGATGAGGTCGGATTATGAAACTTAGCGGCTGGTGAAACCTGCATGTGGGGCGACTCTGTGAATGAAAACTTGAAGTAGACAATGTATTTATTTTTATTTATCTCTACCTACACTTCATTAAAATGCAAAACTAAGTTTATTTCAAATAAGCTGCTAGGATTTTTTGTATGTACAGGCTTTTTTAAACTTTAAAGCATAACTGAATGGCGACGTAGAAGGAAGATTATTAATACACGACTTTGTGTAACCGGGCTTTTTATTCGACTGCACAATGCACATACGAAGGAGAGTAATATGTTTAACAGTTATATACGTAAATATGTAAGTAATATATCTATTATTTATTACACACCAAGTCAAAATTACATCAGTATTACGCCCAACATAAAAAAGTAAATAATTTTATAATCCTTTGTGATAGATAATAAATTGAAGAGACTATTTTAAATATATATACGTATGCTAATATACATTACAGTGTCTCCCAAATATAAGCAATTATTTCACGTTCAACCCTACTAGTATAAAATTCAGCTCGATTGCTGTGAAGGCAGATTTTTTAAACATTTTTGAAACGAAGCGTTCACGATTTTGTTGTATTGTTTTTGAGCCCTTGTACTTGCGTATCGGTACCTCCTAAGAAAAAAAGCAATTGGGAGGGCCTAAAATTTTATATTTTCGCTTCAAAACATATATTTACAGGTTTTGTCCTAGGTCAAGAAATTGAGTAAAATCGAATTTGAGAAAAGATATTTTTTTAATTTTAAAAGAAACCTGTCACTTTTTCAAAGTGTCCCATGCTGATGAGACGTCAGGGTAGAACAACGTCACACAGCCCGAATTTTTAAGCTTTAGCACGTATTTCATGCTGAATTTTGTTTAATAATTATAACAAAAATAATAAATAGGTTAATGGTGCAAACACGACGCACACTGGTTTCTTTTGATAAAAACTTGGAAAATATTCGAAAAAATAGATCAGCGAATTTAAAGGGATGACATGGAAATTTTTAAAGTAAACATCATGGTTGATAAGTTGGGCATGGACATATTCACATTTTTCAATTGTTGTTGTCACAGCAATACGTCAAACAGACAGTTCGTTGCGTGTTATTTCCTAGCTTTTTTAATCAACTGAATTTTTATAAAAATTATTATTATTTATTTGAGAATCTTGTGCGAGAACCTATAATTCTCAGTTATGGAAACACATAATGAAGGTATGTATTTTCACTTAGCATAGGAAAAAATCATTACTCTGTTTTCCTTTTATATTTTTGACCGCAAATAAAAACTGGCTGCATTTTTGTGCCACTTATTATTTTTTTATCAAAGTTTAAATATGTTTTTGTTTATGTTCCGCCTGTTTCCCATCTTTATGTTACTGATCTTTGGTATAATTAGGGCTATAAAAAGACGTAAATGTATATAGATGTTGCAACTTTTTGCGTATTTTTGAATAAGGTGTATTTTTCGACGCGGATCTTTGTGTAATGCAAAATAATTAAAAATTAATTATTTAACATGAACTGAGTTTAGGTTTTAGTTTCATTTAATGAAATTTCTTGAGAGGTTTTAAGTTATTATTTTAAACGAATACTTTAATATTTATTGTATTGTATCTCAGAACAATACGCCGATCTAACTACAGAAATAATTTTAGGTATAGAAAAATGAAAAGAATCTAAGGATGCATTTTATTTTTATTTTTGAAAAAATAATTAAAAAATAATATTTTTAAAAAACTTAAAGTTTAATATTGATTAAATATAAATGTAAGTATTATTTTTTAAAATTAGAATATATTTTAATTATTTTTTCAAAAATTCTTAAATGCTTTTTATTTTAGCATGAATCATAATAATCTGTAGTTAGATAGTTCATAAATGTTATGATAACAGATAAAAGAAATGCTAAAATAGTTATACACTCTTTTTTTTTAAATAATTTTATAAAAAAATCATGTAAAGAAATTGAGATTAAACTAAAAAAACCTAATTGTTAGGCTTTTGGTTTATACTTCATAGTAAGGCATATGTTTTAAAGACAGGGATTTTATTTCTAGATTTGCAAGAAAACCGCATTCGTTTTTCGTACGGTGAGTTATTTCAAATATCCCAAAGCTTTCCAGAAAAAAATTTGGACGCAAAACTAAAAAAGTTACAGTCACACATTTTAATAGAAAAAGGATCTGACATATTTCCTGTAAGTGAAATGAAAAACTTGTCTCGGTTCGCCTCCAGTTTAAAATGTAAATGGCTTCAAGTTAGTCGAAATAAAACGGTATTTCTCAAAAAATATTCCAATTGGCTCAATCAAACCTTAACATTTACAAAAAAACAGGCAAAAAAACAGTGTGTTGGACGACCGAAATCTAACTTTAATAGCAGTGGTGAGAGGTCAAAGAGACTAAAAACTTCCGATTTGCGGTGTAGTAAAACCGTAGAGGAACTGGCATACGCCACTCAAATGAAATTTAGAGAAGAGGGAAATGTAGACGCTTCAAAAATAATTAAAGAGATCACAACTATTGACACAAAAGCAAAAGAATATAGAAAAGCACTAGAGAACTCAAAAAATCAGCGTTGAAATTAAGTAGCGATGAAGCTGTTTCGCTTATAATAGAAGCTAAATTAAGCAAAAAGCAATATCATTTAATTAGAGAACAAGCAAAAGAAAAAATTGTGATATATATCCCTCTTATAAAAGGGTTCTTCAAGCCAAACAAGAATGCTACCCAGCAGAAGTTGTTGTGAAATCGTATATCGAGGCAGAAGTGTCATTGCAGGCATTATTAGATCACACCAGTAAACGGTTATTAACTCTCCAACAAGAAGTTCTTCGTTCGTTAGATATTAAGAGCGTCGAAATACAGTTATATTTAGTGTGTAAGTGGGGGTGTGATGGTTCATCCGGACAATCGGAATACAAGCAAAAATTTGAATCTGCAAACTTTTCAGATGCTAGTGTGTTTCTAATTTCTTTAGTTCCTATAAGGCTTTTCACAAAATATAACCAAAAAGAAATTATAATTTGGCAAAATTTAAGAACATCATCACCTCGATTTTGTCGCCCAATAAAATTGCTATTTAAAAAAGAAACCACTGAATTAACGATACAAGAAAAAAATTACATTGATTTACAAATTCAAACTCTTTCTCCATTTCACTATCATTTAAACAATAAAACTTTAAAATTTTGAAATGCATTTTACCATGATCGATCTAAAAGTAGCAAATTCTTTAACAGCAAATAAATCTTCTCAAACATGTTATCTTTGCGGGGCATCTTCCAAAGATTTTAATAATATAAGTCAAGTTATTACTAGACCTCTTGTTGTCAGTCATTTAGCATATGGGCTATCTACTTTACATGCCTGGATTCGGTTCTTTGAGTGCCTATTGCATGTAGCTTACAAAATTAGTATTCAAAAGTGGCAGGCAAGAAGTCCAGAAGACAAGCAACTAGTGGCTGATGCAAAAAAAGGAATCCAGGAATCGTTGCATTTAAATTTAGGTCTCATTGTTGATAAGCCTAAGCCAGGCTTTGGCAGTTCAAATGATGGCAACACTGCGCGAAGGTTTTTTGAAAACTCGGAAATTGTTTCGAAAATTACTAAAGTTGACTTAGGTTTATTAAAAAAATTTCTTGTTATATTACAAGTCTTATCATCAGGTTATGACGTACATGCTGAAAAATTTAACAGCTATTGTCTTGAAACTGCCCACCTATTTGTACGCTTGTATCCATGGTACCCAATGCCTACCACCTTGCATAAGGTACTAATTCATGGGTCAAAAATAATCCAGCATTTCCTAGTTCCTATAGGTCAACTATCTGAAGAAGCACAGGAGGCAAGAAACAAGGATATAAAGAAGTTCCGACAACAATTTTCAAGAAAAACTTCAAGGAAAGATAGTTTAAATGACATCTTTAATCGTCTCCTTGCTTCTTCAGATCCTTATATTTCTAGTTTGCGAAAATTGCCCTGCAAAGGTAACAAAATTTTTTCTGCTGAAGCTGTGGAATTATTTACTTCACCTAAAATTAATAAGGAAGATATATCTGACAGTTCAGATTCAGAATAAATTTTTAATAAAATCGTATTTATTTATTTTTTTATTTATAAAACCATTCTTTCTAAATCTTATATTTCTACGAGCCCTAACAACTACATTGACCATTTTGGAATACAAGTAATAGTATATTCGACTTCGGCATGGGAAATGTGTCATTTCTGCCAAGAGATAAAGTTTTTCGAGACGCGTTAGTGTCGAGATAAACTTTAATTCGAGACGTAAGTCTTTTGTTTTTGGATTAAGTTTTTTTGTAATGAAACACCCTGTATATTATTATATATTTGATAAGATCTTTTCATCGTGATATACTAAGGTTTGCACATCTATCTTGAAAAACAGCCGAATAAATGAGCAAAAACCTTTCCATAGGAAGCAGTGTGTTAGAAAGAGAATATTTTATTAATTCCCGTATCAAAGGTATCCACGTAAAATCAATTCTCTCTCTTACACATTTCTTGTGGAATGGTTTTTGCTCATTTATTCGTCTATTTTTCAAGATAGATATACAAACCATATATTTATATTCAGGATAAAAAGTTTTTTTAAAATATCTAGTAATATACAGGGTGTTCTATTTAAAAAGACTTTGTTTATGTTTTTAAAAAAAAAATTGTGTCATTTTCTGGTTCTACGAAGCCAAATACATAAAATGGCTATTTTGGATTTTTTAAAAATGTACAGGTAAAGTCAAAAAGTCGGCCTGTCTAGTCCTCGTTGGATGACCCTGTACATGGTTTTTATATTTTTATAAATGATCAACGATTCTTTGATTTTTTAAATCATAGCTTTGGTGAACATTATTTACACATAAATTTCGAATCAGTCAAATATATCGTTGTTAGGGCACGTACCTATTATATTTGTTGGTTTCTCAAATGCGATCGTCATACATTTAAAGGTACAAAAATTCTCAAGTAGCTAGTCTAGTATTTGGTTTCTTGTGTGGGTAATTCAAAACCTATTAGTTAAGGAATTCTAATTTTATAGGATAATTTTGACAGCTTTTAAAATGTAAATATATGCAAAATCACAAGAGATCACGATTACGGTGACACCAAGCGCTTTCTTATGGAATTTACCACTGGTGTCATTGTGACGAAATCGTCATCTTTTGTGATTTTGACTATATTTAGTTTTGTTATTCTAATATAATTAGTTAGGTTTTAGTATTGGTTTTTCTTATGTGGGTAAGAGCCTATAGGTAACATAGTAACTATAACAAAATTTCAATATTTAATTATGTTTTTCTAGTATAATAAGTACAGCCCTCTTACACAATAAATATAACTGTTTTTCTTATGTGGGTAATTTATAAGAGCCTATATCTAGCGTTATTTTAGCAGAATATTAAAATGTAAATATTTAATTATTTAATTCTACTGTAATAAGTTGCTTTTCCAATGGAATAGAACAGGATTTGATATAATACATAAAAGATTAAATATTTTTAAAGAAAAAAATATATTTTTTGTAGTGACCAGAATGTAATAATTTTACAGGGTGTCCGAGATAAGAAGGACCACCCTCTAATCTAGTAAACCATAGGAGAATGTGATATTTATTTTCCTCTACCTTCAACCGTTTTGCCACCAAAATAAGTCAAAGTGCTAAAACTGATGATTTTCAATTGTTTGTAGTTGAAAAACAGTTGAAGTTCGGTAAAGGGTATGCTACATCAAATATGCTTAGAATTTTACGTAAAATTATAAAAAAATAGGGTATTATATTTAAAATAACAAAGTTGACAGTTGGAGCACTTTTGTGACACACCCGGTACATATGCAAATATAATATTTTAAAAGTTTAATTAATTTCAAGCAACTTTCGTATTTAACTTTCTTCTCCATCTCTTATGGTTTTCTAGATAAGGGAATGGTCCTTCTTATTTTGGACACCCTGTACATGTAATGACCATATAATTAGAATATACGAATATTATTAAGTCATAAATAAACATTTTTAATTTTTTTAATAACAGATTTTTAATAATAGTACATAAAATAATTTTTTCCGTGTTTTTGCAAAATGAAATCAGTGTGCGACGTTAGAGTAGATCCTTTCTCCAGTATACGGGAGATTCAGAAGGAATTTTATTTTTATCTTTTGCTTCAAACAGAATACCGGAAATCTATATAAGTTCGCTTATTTTAATATCTTCTGAGGTTCCTTTTCCTATGGTAGTATGGTAAAGTGGGGTAATTTCGGACGAATTTTGAGATTTTGCTTCAAAAAATGAAATGAAAGGAAATTTGTTTAATTTAACTTGGTTAACTGAGACACAATTTTACAACATTTTCGGATAAAACATTATAAGGGCGAAACTTTAGTAATCTTTGATGTGTAAAATGCTAAAATATATTGACGGTTTAGCTAAATGTATGTGTAGCCAGATTTGATACTGAAACATGCTAAATATTTTTAGGAATCTTTGTTCACTCTCCTAGTTATCCATAATATTGGGGCCACTGATTGCTCCTACTATTTAGAGTATTAATTATTATTGTGCCTCTATTTGTATAGGACAACCATATCAAATTTAAACTTTTTGCCTCAGGAATTATGGGATATATCGAATATGCGAAAGAGTTTTACTAGAGATAAACATGTATTAAAAATAGACATAAAAGTGACAAAATAAATAGGTTTTCTTTACGTAAGTAACATACTAAGTATAGCTAATACTTAATAATAAACTTCTGTTCTCTATATTCTCATCAAACATAAACATCTAGACATACTTAATATTGATTAATTAGGAGAAATATAGACAAACATGTAATATCTACTTTTGGAAAGTGTGAAAAGAAAGATTTTCCTCTTTTCTGTTGTGTTGTTTCTTTTGTATTTGGAACATTAGGAAAAATGTAGACATTGCTCTTCTTTCGCAGGCAAGACACCTTAAATTATTTCTGATTTTTGCAAATTATTTTGCATATAAATTCTTTTCTTGTTCTTCTTTTCGTTCCTTTATCATAAAGAAAATTGCAAAGAACGAAGTCAGATACTTCTACTCGTATGTACTCGTCATCTTGTTTTTAAAATATATTTTCTGCTTCTAGTTCTTGTGGTATATTTTTTTAAGTAATTCTTGCCCTATAGCATGTGCTTCTTTTAATTCTGTCCAAAAAACTTGTACGTTTAAATTTCGTTCTTCCTGTAAGAATAAGACATCATCGTCTACCAAATTATTTTCTTCGTCAATATAATTTGCTTCAAGTTCCTTTTCTAAAGATGAGTTTGAATATAAGTCATCACTTTCTGATGAGGGACTTGTTTTTCTTTTGGTTGTGATGGTTAACTTTGTTAGCATCTTCAATTTTTCTTTGAACAAAGCCGTGCTTTGATTTTTCACTTTAAAGAGTTTCGCGTCATTCATTTTTGTTTTATTGGGTCCCTTTAATATTTTCTGTTCTCGCTCTGTCTCCTTTCGTTTGAAATATTTTTCGGTTGTGAGAATTGGCTGTAAACTTGCATTTTGCTTATTATCTGTTTGGTTTTGAAATATGCTTAATAAGATGTCTTGGAAGGAATTAACTGCAGTGCTTGCATTTGAAGGTCCTGGCTCGGATTCAAAATTATTTTCTCGATTAGTTCAGTGTTCGAAGCTTCGTTATCCATATTTCTATTTTAATTCGTTTCTTCCTTCTGAGAACTTGAGTTGTCCATCAATTCAACGTTTGAAGGTTCTGACTGAAGTTAAAGTTATTGTCTCGAGTAGATCCAGCGTTCATTTCTTCATTCTGAGAACTTGGGTTTTCGGTCAATTTAGAATTTGTTCTATGAAATAAATCTCTAACGCTATTGTCATTATTCCGTGGAATTGAATTGGTTTTCCTGTTGTGGAGCCTTCATTCCTCTATATACCCCCACATCCAAAGGCTGCAGGATGTGCGGTGAATGCAGAAATAATTTTAAAATAACGACATCAATATCAATGCTTTTCTAACCAACTTGCAGGATATGTGCGAAAAAAGCCTATCTACTATTATGAGAATTGTTCGTTCCTGGGTAATATTTGGGAGAAAACATTTCTCAAACTATCAAGCAAAGATTTTGGCTGTCATTCAACCTCTATCGGATGCCCCTATTGAAGTCTTATCTAAAAGGTCTATTTTCTCTGGAATCATAGGTTAAATTATGTTTTTTCCCTTAAACATAATTAGAGGGGGTATTTTTTGACCCGAAGCTGACCAGTACACTAAGACTGTGGCGTTCTCCATCCCATACGATGAAACAGTTCTAGTACATTCAGAATCAATATTTCCAAGAATTTTTGTTTTTGAAGGATCGCTGGAGAAAGACTTCTCGTCACAATTTAACGCTCTATCAGGTTTAATAGGTAAGTCAAAAAAGCCAAAAAGATTTTTTTGCTTTTTTTCTAGCAGCTCCAACTCCTTGATGTTCGTTGAGTGAAAAGCCTCTACTTTTACAAACCTTCCCCTTGGGTTCAAAATATTTGAAAGTTCTTTTTCTACTTCAAGAGATAATGAAAGTCTTCCTCCACTACCTCTATCTGTACCAGACGTAATTCCTTTTCCTCTGGTACCAAATACGAAACGCCTTAAGGTTGTCCTCGGAATAGTGTGAAAAACAAAACACCTTACACGGTTTTGTTCCGATTTCCAACATCATCGATAGCTATTTGCAGGCCTATCTTGCTGTACCTTCCAGTTTCTGTACCTTTAGAGGTCTTTTGTACATACTTCCTACCATTTTGGCTCTGCAACAAACGAAATACGTAACTCAAATTAGCTCTTTTTATTTTTCCATAAAACTGGAACACACGTTCTAATTGATCGATTAAATATATCCCATTTACGCCGGTATCAAATTTTTACCCGGGACAACTGGAACGCACTACATATCTACTCCACTTGGATTTCCAACCTTACATCCGGTACATCTCCGCAACACTATTTTATGGTCGTTAAACATGATTTACTCAAAAATATTTATTGTAACTACTTACCACTGATCAATACCTACACTGATGTTAGTTATTGTAATTATAGTAACGTATAACAATATTTCTATTTTCCTCGTAAATGAAAACGGGTAATTTAAATTCAAATAATAAACCAGAAATTGGCATATGGCCTAGTTACCGCACTGTTCCAGTTAACCAAGTTGACTTTGTATTCTTTCACATTATAGATCTAGTATAAAATAAAAAAAAAGTAAAGTGTATTCACTGAATATATATATAAAAAAAATTGTATCCGAATTTTCCCGAAATTTCAGGTAATTTCGGACACTCTTCAAAAATACGAGGTTGATCCACTGACAAGGTAACGATGGACACTTAAAATTAAAAATAAATAATCGTTCTGTAAAATCGAAAATAATAATTTATTAATAAAATAACAAATTTATTTGAAAAATAACTTTATTATTTAGAGACTGTAATTAATTTCATTGGAAAGAAATAAAAAGTTTGTAAAAGTTAAGACTAAAAATAACTAAAAAAAACTTGAGTTTGTCTTTTTTTAATGTTTTTTTATATTAACATACATTTTACCCTCAAAAACCTTAATGATTTGCCCAATATAAGTAGTTCTCTTAAATTTAAAAACAAATTTCTGCTACATAATTATTTTAATATTTTGATACACTTAAATTTAACTAAGTAAACACGTATTCAGAATCAACAGCTCTTGAACATCTGAGCACTTGGGTTAAATGAGAAGACACTTTATTTAAGTTTTTTATTGGAATAGAAGCTACTGATGAGAACTCATCACTTAAATCTTCATGACAATTTTCGGAGTTTTTTCATCTAGAATAAATACTTTGCCAGAAATGATTATAATTTTCTTTCCCTTGGTTTTTTAGATAAGGACGAATCACTTTTTTAATGTCGCCATCGCCTTTTGTCGTGATGGTAGCTTTTTAAAATTCTGCTAGGATCAAACGAAATAATTCCGCATGTTGCAAAACCGCATTTTACATTTTGTTCTATATTTGCATCCACAGTTTGTAAAGATTATACCTTGTTTTTTTCTTTCCATTTTGTTTAAAACTTTCTCCAGACATTTTTTATTGAATAGAAAAATGAAACGTTAAGGGAATGACAAAGATGGGTGGAGTTCGGGGGAAGAAAGATGAACTGAATATTGTTTTCCACGCAGCAGTTAATCATAAACAATGTAACTGTAAAGATGGTAAACGAAAAATGTAACTTTTTCAGGAATAACATAATACACAATTATATTTATTTACATATTTAAAAAATGTCCATTAATAAGCAATACAGAAAGCAAATATGTATTTCTATTTTTTTTATTGATTAATAGAATGGATGCTGAATGGGAGGGATCCACTGAAGACAAGACATCACATCGATCAACTTGGACTCATTTGTAGCTAATGATTTAGTATACTTAAAAGTTAATTACCTGCTAACATCATCCTCCAATGAGAGTCTAGGTCTACCCCGTTTTGTTTTTAAGTTGAGTGGTCTTGGAGTCCTTGAGTATGAGTCAGGAACAAGCATGACATACGGACTGTTAATGTTAAATTCAAGCTTCACAAAGTTGCTTATGCTACTTGCTTGAATAAACTTATCTCTTAGTTGAGAAAAATTGTAAAGGTCTTTTTTTGTCATAGTTGTTATAATCTCCCACACACTCGAAGATTAAACAGCAGACTTGGTTTTTGTATTATATGGCTAACTTGAGAAAAACATGAACTATTTTATTGAACCTTCCAGAAGCCATCAGTTGCAGTCAAAACCTTACTTGCTTATTATGGCCACAACAGTTGCTTGATATGACGACACACAGTGTTTCACTCAGAATATCAAACTTTTCAAAGTATGTCTTTTGGGCACCTGTCAATTTTCTCACAGCCACGTTTGGCAGTAGATTCGTCCCAAAAGAAAAAAAAACATCTTCTGGTTGGATACAACAATTGACGCTAAATTTATAACACCAAAGTTTTTTCTTATAGAAATAGGGACCAGTAGTTAATTTTGGCGTTGACAAAGCTTACTGGAGATCAAAAGTTATCACATGCACCTTATTCTTGGACTCTTCTGTCGCTTGCTTAAGGGTGTTTTTCGCAGTTTCTGCTTTTCTTAAATGTAACCGTTTTAAATTTTTCTAGCTCTTTAAGTTTTTCAGCTTTCAAACTCAAACATGTTGCAAAGGTGTCCGATTTTGGCAAGTTAAAAGAAATATCAACAACCTCAGTGAAAAATTCTTCTAGACTTTCTTTGTATTATTCAGATAATACCTAAATTTTGTAGTCAAGGCTCGTGTATTCTTTTTAAGGTCATTTTCCGAATACTTCATCTTTTGATTTACTAACAATATATATTCCAACAATTCCATACAACGAAATAAAAAAAAGTTTGCCAAGTTACAAACTGTTATTGTTTGAATGTATGAGGTATTCAACAGTGGAAGATCTTCTTGTATCACGTTTTCTAGTTTTCCGTGTAATACTAGTTTTACATATACATCCATACAAGTATGCAATTTGCATATTATTTTATAGTTTTAACTCCTAGTATTCGAAAAACAATATATTCCGTTCTCCTTCTGACAGCATCTCAAAGCATTTTGCTTTGCATGAATAAGGAGGACTAATACTCCTTTTCCACATTTTATTACAATTTTCTCTATATTGTTTATGGTCGTCCCCATGCCCGTCCATTTTGTTTGTTTCTATTGTTAATTTGTCGGTTTCTCTTCCTTCCCGTCTTTACAACGTATTCTGCAACAAAATGACAAATATTAGCACGTAAAATATGTTATTTGAAGGACATCTGTGTCTGTCAGCAATTAACAGAGTTTATGAACGCAGTGACAATCTTAACCTTAAAACTTACTTGCCCTTTTCCCGAACTTTCTGAAGATCCCACGTCTGAACTGTAATCTGGGTCAGAATCGGTACCCTAAAAAGGCATTTTTGGCCAAAAAATATCATTTTTTTCGATATTTTTTTGCATAGAAAGCAGCCACAACGTCTTAAGTACAGTCTTGCAGGTAATAGATTTTACGCGCTAATATGACTGGACACTTAACAGGATGGATTTGGTTCCTCGTGTTAGTGATATCTATACAGATAGCCAAATTAAAATATTAAAATTTGCTAAAGTATCACTTAACAGGTTTTTCCTGCAGAATTGTAAAGCAAGGCTTAATTATAGGCCGTTTCAACTGGTCCATTTTCAAACCGTGTTGGATACTTATTCAAAACACTTTAAACAGCGAAGGAAGGTAAAATTATGCCAAACTCCAAAGTCGCTATCATGACCTAAACACTTGATTTTGGCGAATTTATTACCTGGTCCTCATGTCCTGTTCCTCTTTTTGTAATGAGTTTGACACTGCCAGCATCATCGATAAAATTTGTCTCGTGATAGTTTATTATATTATATGTATCAACCCCTTGTAAAGAGACTTCCAATTCGTTAAAGTATGGATTATTACCACGTCCACTTCAGTTCGTGCCTTTTGTTTGTTTTCAGAAAGTCGAACAATTAATTCCTCGTGATGCTCTAAACCTCTTTTTCACCTAACACTTTTATTTTTAACATAAATATTAATGAGTTGATTTAACTTATTTTATAAATTCTTCAGGTAATTCATTGCCTGAAAAAAGCTTAATTATATTTTACTCAACACAAAAATTAACTCAAATTATAAACAAAAACTGCTTGTTTTAAATACGGTATAAAATTATGATATTTTAAAAATTATATCTGATATTAAAACAAAATGATATGCTTTTGGTGGCATTTCATTAGCATGTTAGCATATTTTTGTTTAAGTGATTGCTCAGATGCCTTTACTCATATTATCTATATGTTAATATTAAATAATTATTTTGGAGATATATGGAAAATTAGCAATAATATTTTAATAAAATTCTTGAAAAAGAGTTGTATTTAGCCAAATTACAGATTATATTAATACTTAAAATAATTTACCAGATAATCAATCCGGTTTTAGGAAAAAAATTAGCATCACAAAATTACCTACTAAATTAAAAGATAATAGCTTAGAAAATTGGGATACTGGATTTGCTACTAGTGTAATATTACTCGATTTAGAGATCATGAGATGCTTTTAGCAAATCTTAAATACAAATGGTTTACTAATTACTTTTCTAACCACAACCAGTATACTATAATTTTTTAAATCATACGTTACTAGACTTATATGATCATCATGCGCCGGTACGAACTCTCTCCACATGCAGAAATATGTTTAACTCTTGGATAACGAATACCAGACCAATTTTGCAAAAACTTAGAAATAAGGCATTGAAGGATTTTAAAAACACTAGATCCACAACTAATTGGGAACATTACCCAATTAACAGCTGAGAAATTATACTACATCCGCAATTAGGAGTGAAAAAAGGGCTTATTACAAAACTTCATTTAGAAATTCAACAGTCAAAGAAAAATGGAGGGAACAAATTTAGACTTTCAAAACTAAAGCATATACATATAGACTCGTTTAAAAATGTTAACCTACTTTAATAATTATTTTGTCAGTTTTCCTAAGAATACTGACACGACTAATGATGAGCTTGTAAACTTTTATTCCAACAATGTGACAGCAAATATACTTAATTTGTTTGAATTTCAAGAGGTAGGATAGAGTGAAATGTTATCTATACTTTTAAAAATAATAACAAAAGCTTTTGGCGTGGATCGGTTGAATCTCACACTAATACTTATATCTTGTCGTCACATTGTTGAATATCTCAAACATATTGTAAACGAATGTATTTTAAGACATTATTCTTCCATTGCGTAGAAGGAAGCATTTGTTACCCCTCTTCCCAAGGTAAATAATATCAATAAACTTCACTCAGTTCCGATCTATCAGTATTTTGCCAACTTTTTCGAAAATTATGGAGCGCGTAGATACGTAGATACGTTGAAACTAACAATATTTTGCCCCCAGAGCAATCAGATTCCAGAGGTGGCTACAACTGTTCCTCTGCAACGGCTGATATAACAAATGATATTTTTCGTTACCGCGACAATAATGAAATAACTGCCTTAATATTGTTGGATTTCACAAAGACATTTTACTTCGTTAATCATGAAATATTGATATCACTTTTATATTATGTTGGTTTCTCTGAGCAAGCAATCCACTTTTTTCTTACATCTGAAATACACCAATGACCATTTATATGCAGACGACACACAACTCTACCTTTCTTTTAAACCATCTGAATATATTGCTGCAGAAAACAAGGTTAATTCTGATTTAAAAATCAATCAATCTAAATCAACAGTTATATTAATTGGCAACAGGACATTAACTGCAAATCTTCGTAATATACTAAACTTTCGTATAGATAATATCAAAATCCCAATTGTTGAAAAAGGAAAGAGCTTAGAACTTGTTATCGACTGCCAACTGCGTTTTAAGGATCACGTGACGTATATTTTAGAAAAAGCATATTCTGCACTGAAACTAATTTACCCACATAGACAGTATCTTAAAAAAAATGTAAAAAAACGTTTGCGTGATTCTTTGGTGCTTTCACATTGTAATCACTGCGACAGCGTTTATGGTTTCTGTTTAGATTATAATGATAAACGCAGAATTGAGAAGATCCAAAACTGCTGCGTTCGATTGATATTTTGAATAAAAAGACGTAATAGCATGTCTCACAAATTCAAAGAAATATCATGGTTAAATATGTATAATCGGCATAAACTGCATTCGAGACTATTTTATTACAAAGTATTGAATTTCAATCACCTCCATATCTTTACAATAAAATAGCCTTTCATATAGATGGTCATCACCTAAATTAACGTATAAAAAAACCTTAATATTCCGAGACAGAAACATGAATTTTCCAAATCGTCATTTTCGTATAGTATAGTTAAATCAATAAACTTAAATTTAGATTTGAATGAGCTACCTCAGTCATGTCATACTTTAAAAGAAAAGCTAACTGTCAGGTTACTGAATGAACAGTGACAGCCGTTCACTGAGTAGATTTGGATTTAGACCGGGTCTAGAGATATGCAGTAATGAAACAAGCGCTTTTTCTGAAAAGGTTATTAAAGCAATATGATACTAAACGATGCCAAACTAACTCTTCGTCCGCGTCTCTCTGTCTCTCTCTCTCTTAAATTTAAATGAAATAAATTAGAATTTAGATGCGAAATCCACTTATCTTGTTTTATTCATAAAATAATTTTATGAACGCCTAACTATTTATATGCACATCTTTGACTATTATTTTTTCTTATGCGATTATTAGTGGTCTAGCTTGTTTGCGCCGGGCATTCTAAATTTTGGTACTTTTTGGCCGCCCCAGTACACTAGTTTTATAGACCCGAATTGCAGAAACCGCCTTATCCAAATCCTGTGTACTATAATATATATATATATATATATATATATATATATATATATATATATATATATATATATATATATTAGGGTGGAGCGAAAATCGCAAAAAAAAACTTTTTTTTTGTATCGCCTTTGTAATAGTTGGGAAAAGTTGCGTTTTTAGTATCTGTTTATAAATATTTTTTGCAATTTGCGATTAAAAATTTTTTTGAGGGTCCGCCGAAGCTTTGAAGTTCTATTTTTTTCTTAAAAACACGGTGTATCTGTTTTTTTATTTTTAGTCATATGACAAAAAATTATAACTCATAATAGGAAAAAAGGACTCTCCGAACGTCCCCTAACAACGTAAAATTTTCGTTGACGCAAAAAAATTATATTTTGAGGTTCCGCCATAACCTCGAAATATACGAAAAATAAAGAAATTACTGTAATATTTCAATATTTTTACTTTATAATTTTCTAGCAGTTCTTCGCTTATTTTGTTTAATTGGTAAATAATTATAATTAAACAAAATAACCCAGAGCCCACCACGTGGAGGTGACTGCTATTCGAGCTCCACCCCCCCTCCCTCCCTCCTTCCTTCCTTCCTCCCTCCCTCCTTCCTTCCTTCCTCCCAAGGCTAAACTTCAAATTTTTGTTATTTTTTTTACATTTTATAATCTTTTTTAGTTTCAAACTTCGGCATTAAATTTTGAGACGTTAATTTAGCTCTTATGTAACCATCTCTTTGGTTTTGGCCACAAACAGAAGTAGATGCTTCTGTGACAAGTTTAATGCTCCTCTCGACCGCCTGGGAATGGCAGGGAAATCTGACTATATCGATAATGTCTCTTGTTTTGATTGCTTCCTCGAAAGTAACATTTGAAATTTTCGAAAGAATGGGTGGCTCAGTAATTGCTGTATCCTGCCAGTTGATAATTTCAATATACCCAAGAGCATTAAAATTAAGTTCTGGAATTTTGAAAGCTCTGATATTTACTCTTACGGATTTCGGGGAGGTTTGTCGTACCTTTAAAATCCTACGTATAGCAAGTTCTCTAATGTGCTGTCTCGAATCTTTCAGCATACCCAGAAGAATACTTTCTGGATGAGCGAAAAAAGCGTTTCTCTGGATTACTGGATCTATTATTTTCTGGTATGAGTTGTCCAAATATCGAGAATAGTTCATTAATTTCCATAAATTCCGCGCACCATCAAAACATGAACTGTTCTGTTTAATTGTAAACCAAACAGGAGCATATACTTTCACCACATATGTAGCCAGTGTCACCAGAGCATCAGAGGGACCAACGGTTGCAACATATAGTCGTAGTATTCGACTTGCAGTAGTCAACCAGCGAGCGTGAGCCATTTTCCCTGGAGTTTTGTTAGCTAAGTCGATTGACCAGTTCTCACCCATAATAGCACGGCATAGCTCTAAAAGATAGCCCTGATCTGAACTTAGATCATTCAAATTGACAGCAAAAAAATCAAATTCGCTTTTAATTGGGGAGAATTTCACCAGTGGAAGAGTTTCACAAGTCTGTAGCAAAGTACCAATGGGTCCAGAAAAACTTTTAGGGCCTGAAGTTAATCCATCCAAGTTTTGAAAAAGATGCCGCAGCGGAAGTTCATTTCCGTGCAATTGGCACACAAACCATTGAAGCGGTCTTCCCAAATGAATTTCCATCAAACGAATAATTCCACCTTTAGGCCCAGTATTTGTTGGCGTGCCGTCACATCCCACAGCTGCCAGCTGCGATAAATCGAACTCTTTATTTAAATACTCTAGTATACTTTTTGCACTGTTACTAGCATTACCAGATTCGGGAGATACGTGACCTATGTATTTAGATTCTGGTTTTTCGATAAGTACTATATGTTCTTCTACGATAGATCGTTTATAAAATTTTCTACCTATTTTCTCATTTTTCAAGGTTTTATCTTTCCTTCCATCGAAATATACGGACTGAAGGCTAGGAACTGATTCTACTTTCTGTAACGAAGTTCTGAGTTTTTTTCGTTCCCTTCTTATTTTATGTCTGTCTATAACACTAGACTTCTCTTCTTTCGAGATAATTCCCATGTCTGTTAATACAGCCGTTGATATTTTTGCTGCTGAGCGATCTGAAATTGATGTTCTGTCACATTCTCTTGCAAGAGTAGATAACACCGTTCTCATTTGTGATTTCTTTTTATGACTTGAAGTTGTTGGTATCATAGATTCTTTTTCTGGTTGGTAAGTAGTATCTTGTTTATCATTCTTAGAGTCGCAATCCTCTACTAAGATATTTTCTGTCTCCTTTACAGCTTCTATTTTGTCCGTTTGTTTTTCACTCTTGCTAGATTTCATTTTCCGTTCTTCTCTTCTAGTTAATGTATGTGTCATTTTCTTATCAACATTACTTATAGCCATCTTTCGTGTTGTTCTTTGGTCGGTTAGAAATGTTTGTTCTATCTTTGGAACCTTTTGACTTTTTTGACAAGCACAGATAGTAAAATCTACACATTTACATGCAGCAATATCAAATAATTTTTTTGTTGCTTCATTTACAAAAAGGTCTATTTTGATCTGAAATGATTGCTTCCGGTGGCTAGATTTTTTAAGGTTCATATATTTCTTGTGATAGTCTTTTAGAATTTTCATGGCTCTATTAGTACTTACTATAGGAATTGATGCTCTTCTCCATATATCTTCAACTTTATGAACTACTATTTGCGAGATTTCATGAACCGTTGCCTCTTTAGAATTTGCATGAGGCATGCGTTTATCCCGTACGTCAATACAACATTTCATTACATCATAAAATGTTGGCAAAACACGATTGCTAAAGTCACTTCCTTGTCCAAATATAGGACATAATGTTTTAGCTCTAGTTTTTGCAGCACTTGCCATCTTGTTAATTAAAACACACTTAAAGTAAGGTACTTACCTAGTACTATTATGACATTCAAATCATTTTAAAACTTACTTTAAATTTTCATTAAAAAAATTATGTTTTTTCATTTTTTTTTCAATGCTGTGGTTTGGCGGCGGACCCTCTAAACATTGTTTGATCCCAAAAATTAATTTCATTTCATTATCAGAGACCCTGTACGCAACTTTCTTGCACTATTACGAATAAAAAATCGGGAAAAAATGTTTTCGTTCCACCTAATATATATATATATATATATATATATATATATATATATATATATATATATATATACATATAAATACATATATATATATATATATATATATATATATATATATATATATATATATATATATATATATATATATATATATATATATATATATATATATATATATATATATATATATATATATATATATATATATATATATATATATATATATATATATATATATATATATATATATATATATATATATATATATATATACCATTACGTTGCAATTCTTTTTTTACAGTTCAGTTTCTTACCCTTGTGACATATCCGAATTTACCCTAAAATATTTAAAAAAAGTTCTTCAAATTTAAACAAAAAATGTTTTAATCTCAAAACCGCCATAGGCTCTAGAATAGAAAAGAGATTCAAATTCGAGAATATTTGTAACATTTCCTATACAACAGAGTTTATTCATGTACTATTTAAAAACGACCAAAAATAATCTGTTATATATTTTGCCGTTGTTGTACTGAAAAACACATTAAACAATCAATTTTTCATTACAAGTTAAGAAGCACAGGTCTAGGCAATCACCTAAAGTTAAGTAAAGGATTTTGAATATCAACTCAAGAAAGCGTTACCAGAAAATTGAAATTTACAGAGGGGTGTAATTGTACATTACCGTTTTTGGACAAAATGTTGTTGGCACAATGCTGTAGGTTTTAGTGTTAAATTGACTATGAAACCCCGTTGTAGTGAATAATTTCGAATATCGAAATCTAAGAAAATCTGCTAATCACTATATCATCTGCTGAACGCAGTTTATTAAGTTCGTTTTCGAAGATATTTATTCCCACTTTCTCCCACTGAATCTTCTGTAAAGTAAATTCCAGCAGCGTACGGAGATATGATAATATGATAAAAAGTGCTGTTGCGGTGTCGTATATGCTTTCGATGAGTGAAGAGTAACTGTTAGCATTCAGACAGTCCTTCAGGGCAGTTAATATTTCGAGAACACGCTCGACGTTAACGATACTTGGAAACTTTAATTGGAAAAAAAATTAGAGTAAGCATATGCATAGTATATCAGTGACGCGAGACCATAAAAAAAAACCGAAAAAGTAAGCCTAAAGTGGTTCTGTGGTAGGTTATTTTCACTTATATTTTGACACCTACCCGGATCTTTGACAATAGGAGCGACAAAAAAAATACATTCAAAAGTTGTAGCATTTTTCTTTTATTGTTTTTTGAATATAACGATTTTTTTAAACACAAACATTATGATAAAGTATATAGTTTTACAATATTTCTTGATGGTTCTCTAAACAGTGCTTGTATAGTTTTGGTCCAGAGAGTAAAAATGAAACAATATTGATACCAACAGCGTAGCATATAATACTAAAATCACTCCGATACGCAATTTTAAAGTTACCTGAAACTTAAACATTAACCTAGTTCCATGTATGCCTTCAACTTTCTTACAAACTTGTTACCTATACATTGTTATATTTTTTATATGGTCAGGCAATTTGTTGTACATTTTTTTTTCTTATTTATAATTTTAAACATTCACAAATGGAATTACAGTAACAACTACTCCACTGGCTTATTCTACGATCGGCATTGAATTACATTGTTGATTTTTTCGTTGGGAGAAATAAAGCTAATATATTTTTGTTTTACGTTAGACTAACGTCATAACAAGGATACAATGATCCACGTCCTGTAATGCCGCGAGCGCAATGATCTATTTTAGTGGGGCTGATTAGGTCGTCATAGACTAGTGAGCGGCGTGTTGCAGACAGGGATCATAGTATCCTTGTTGTGACGGTGATGTAAAGTGAAACAAAAAATGTATTAGCAATAGTATAAATTGCTCCAGTTCTAATATTTTCTTTAGTTTAGTAAATATTTATCTCCGAAAAACAGAAATATCGACACAACTTATGTTTTTTTTTGCTTTCGTTAAGTGGAACCCTTCTTTCTATTCATAAATAAACTAAGTTTGATATCTTTATATTTAAAGGCAGCTGATGAAATTGAGAGAAACCTTGCCATAATAGGAATGTGTCAAACAGGGAGAGAACATTCTAACTTCTAACACATAAATGTGGGGACAGTAGAAATACACTGTCTTTTTTGGAATCAATTCTCTCGGTTGTCTTTAAAGATAAAGGTGTCAAATGTAACATTATATTTATAAACAGCAAAAAAGATCAAATTAATGAAAATATTAATATACAGGGAGTCCCATTTAACAAAATATAGGTTGCGTGTTTTTTTATACATTTTTTAAAGTTGTTGATATTCTTAAAACATAATGAAAGAAAATTCATAGAAGTTGTGCATTTAGGATTTTTCTATACCATCTATGTTAAAGCTGTATACATGTTTAAAAGTTTTTGATATTGTTAAAAGATAATAAATAAAATTCATAGAAGTTGTGCACTTAGGGTTTTTCTGTACATCCTATGTTAAAACAGGTAGTTGTCAAAAAATAAATAAAAACACTGTACACTAGAATCATAACCTGTCTATGGGTCTGTCGTCTGGTGCTTCAACCAATCGAAATAATGCCCATTTCTTTAACGATACTCATGCCTTCCTGGAAAGTTATGAGTGCAGTGGCCCTGCAACTATGACACACTCCAATTGCTTTTGTATAGATCAAACGCGTCCATGTCGTTGGCAAAACCTATATTGCGAGTTAATTTGTAACATGTCTTTCTTAGAAGGTGGTAATAGCATTCCTTCCAAGTCTGCCAGACTGATCCTGCAAAAACCCAACTAGTGCAAATGAAATCGCTGCCAAAGGAACAATACATGTTTTTGAAGGCGGATTAAAAATGTAGTAGTGTGAGGCGCGGCGTATATGCGCAAGACTTATGAATTTACTGTGATTGGTCAATGGGTATATACACGAACATTTGGTTGGTATTGAAATATTTAGTAAACAGGTATTATTAGCTCTGAAAAAATATAAAATAGCAACACCATTTGTATTAAAATATACTTGAAGTATTCGCATCTTCTACTTCGCCTGTGTGCAACCCATTATAAGGTATGACATTTTATTTTGAGGATCCTCAAATTATGCAATTAATATATTTAAAACACAAAAGCGTATCATCAGATATATTTTCAAGTTGCATCCTCTAACATTTTGTAAACCTCATTTTGGTAGGCTGGGCATTTTAACTGTGCCGTGTTTCTTGGCACTGGTATTGTTTGTGAAGAAAAGTCCTCATCTTTTTAATATCAACTTGTAACTAGAAACAGATATCGTATACCCTCACACAACTCTACATTTTTGGAAAGGAGCTCTTACTATCGAGCCATCAAAGGCTTTAAGTTTCTACCAACTGATATAACCAGTTTTGAGAGTAAGGTTAGGTTCCGCAAGGCTGTGATGCGGTTCCTGCAGTGCAAATGTATTCATCATTCTAAATTTGAGTTTTAATTACTTCAATTGTTATGCATTTATCTCTGTAAATGTTTTTTATTTACAATAGTTAAAATTATATTTAGGAAGTTTCCTGTTGTATGCTTGTATATGTATATGCTTTTTTTGTACAATATTATTTTTTTATAATTATAATCTTATTGTATTACCATCGCCGACTATTTTCTATTTATCTGTCTGATATTGACATATATTCTATATACATTGGTTTGGAAATCACAAATCGCTTGTTTTTTTTTGACGTTTCTTTTGTCATTGTAAAAAAATAATTTTGCTGGAAATAATTATATTACTTATACTAACAAACTTTTTATTTGTTGTGATAATAGACACTTGCTGATAAGGACTTAATATACTTAGCCCTTCTAAACTATTTTACTACCCTATTATAAGCGACGGCAATGGTATAAATATAAATCAAATACTAATAATGAATTTTAAAATTGTGGAATGGAACTAATAGCTTTGCATTTGCTAAAGAGATTCTCAGTTGGTTTACCGTTGCCATCTACGCAGCTGTGTCGTGTAGGCTATACGTTAAATAAGAAGCCTTGTTACTGTTCGCAGTCGACCCCAAGTCTACCAACTGAGTACCAGGAGAGTCAATATTTGATTACCCCAGCGACAAAAGGCATCTTCGGAAGGTATCGCACCAGGCATGACGAACACGCAAAAAATGCCTGCTCGCCAAGTCTTGAACCCACGCCTTCTGATCGCACGGCAAAGTCTCTTATCACTCAGCAACCAAGCGCACTCAAATGATATCTGACAAATCTAGATAGTTAAAACAAAACCTTTACAATTTAAAGCAAAGGCACACTAACATTAAGAAGATGAGACAGTACCATATTGTGATTCTTCTGTGGTTTCATGAATCGGAATATCCATTTTATTCCAGCGTAAAGCTAGTACTCTTAAAGGAAGGCGATATTATCCTCTATGTTAAAAAATAGATTAGTTAATAGGAAGGGTATAGCGTTCGAAATTTATATTTATCAAATTTATTAATTTTCGTGTTTAGGACACGAAATACAAATTTCTTGATATGAAGTTGCCAACGCCTCGACTATATATTAAGCCTTTTTAAAGAATGAAAAAGAGGAATACAAGAATATATAATCAGCTTATAAATTGTATAAAATACCAATCAATTATAACACAAACTATGGGACGTTGTAAAAAAAGCACAAGAGCATGTATTGTTAGAAAACCATGAAACGAACAAACATTTTTTTTTATAAATAAATCAAAATCGTTAAAAGTTACCTGCATATTGCAAACGATAAGAAACCTTGTGTCTAAGATTAAAAAATACTGCAATGGATGGCACATAATAAATAGAACATTAATTTGCTCTTTGAAATTTTTTTTTATTTAATAACTATATATGTTGTGTAGTAATTGATTGTGGTTTTATATAGTTTATAAGATGTACTTAAATATTGAATGAACTTTTTTTAATTTTTTTATTTAAAACTTCTCTAACAAAATAATAAGAACATGAAAAATGTCAACTTAGATAAATAATGCATTAAAGACTTTAATCTTCATCATTTATAGAATTTATGAATCATAAAAAATGAGGTACATATACAAATAATTCTATTATTCCTATAATAACATTTATTCTTAAAACAGAGAATAATACCGACATGTTTTACATTCTGTATTCGTAATAATGGATAAAACTTTATTCTACCATCCTACAACGCTTTTAATTTTTTTACTAATAAATCGACATAATATTTTCATTATATTTACAACAAAATAAGCGTGAACATATTTCAGAAAGGAAACATAATCTAGAATAAACATGGAATTTAATAAAAAAATCATTAGCAAATTGAATTAAGTGACACCCGAACCAAACCATACCTACCTGCCGCACTGGAGAACTCGAAGAATAAGAAATAAAATGAAGTGTTAATAATAAAGACATCACCAACACGGAGATATGCGAAGCGGCATTATGACAAAGAGGTGTTACAATGATTAACGTCAGTGTGAATATATTAAATAATCCGAAGGGGGCAGGTGTGGCCCCCCTACAGAGCCCAAAGGGGGGCCCTCCGACACACAATCGGGACCGCAGAAAGGGCCTGGTCAGCCAACGAATGTTCGGACTGCTTTTATTAATCGATTCGAAACACTTAATAAAGTTGTTTAATTGGGAATTTTTTATGAGCTAGATTAATTATTTCTCGGTCACTGTGATGGTACCACGTAAAGAATTAAATAGATTCTTGCTCATGCGACCCATAAACTTAATAAAATATACTTATAAAAGGCTAAGCTGTGTTATGCTGTAAAACATATTTTTCTGTTTATCTTTTGGCTTTCTACCTTTAGTTTAATTTATAAATACAAAGTGATTTTTTTCTATTCTCAGTTACGCAGTACCGTTTTACATGTTTTAGCGCCCGGTGGCATTGAAACTAAATCCGGCACTGGACAGATACAGACTAATCCAATCCAAAGAGTATGTTTCCTCATAAAATACTAATTTCCTTATTCATCTTATTCCCAAAAAAATGTTATTTTTTTATAAAACGTAACAGTTCTGGAACTTGACAATAATGCCAGCACTTTATTCACCAGTTATGTCATAAATTCTCCTTCCAGAAGATTAGATTCATGCTTTTCGTTCTTCTTTTAAAAGGAAATTAATATAACAGAAAAAATAACTTTAAATTATATTTGTTTAGTGTTAAACGCTCACGGATAATATATTTCTTTCTGAAACTATACCCGCCATATACAACCGCTTAAACTATAACCTCTCTACAAAGTCTGCTCTGCTATCTATCCCGCCACAACGCAGAGTAACAGATTTGCAATTAACGGCAGAGTCTCAGGAGTGTTGATAGCGAAACTGCTCCAGGTCACCCAGGGTCTGATCGGGGGAGCGCGGAGGCGGAGCGTAGGGATCGAGGGACTATAAATCAAGTTGGCCTGTACATGAGTAAATCAAGTGATGTAATTAACGTAGAGATGCAGGATATTCCATTTAGATTTGGGGCTTTAGATAGACGGGTTATAGAGAGATACATTATTACTATGGGTGGTTAAGAATTTAAGGAATAAGAATATCTTATAAATAATATTTTAATTTGGATAATAACAAAAATAAAAAGTCATACAATCCTTATTCAGCTATAATATCACCTATTAAAATACTAAAATAGCGATTATGTATAACTTTCTCTGCAGAATTGGAAAATGCTTTTGAAAAACCAATGAATGTGAAAATAATGAGCTATGACATAAATATAGTATTATTTAAATTGATTTTTTTATTTAATTTTTGGAATCCTCGCATTTTTTACGTCTGTTACAACCTGATACTTTTAAATTTCTCACGTTTGAAACATACAAATATATTTACGTTTACTTAATTTTCTTGTGAAAGAAACAGATAATCTATGTATTTCACACACTAAGCCTGATTTTTCAGCAAGTTCCTGAGAGGGAATTTACATAATTTTTTTTTGAAACGTCTGGTTACCGAGACCTTTCAACACTATTTTTTGTATTGTTTTATTGCGTAGGTCTTCTATAAAACCAATATGTTTTCCTTCAATAACATTTCTGGACGGTGTGGTGAATGCACCCCATATCCTTACAATTCACTGGAGACTCATCGCCCCATCTATCGGAAAACGCAGAACAAGGTCTGCCGGTTGCAAAAATTAAAGCAGATATAACACAATTGTTACTGTACTGGTAGTCATTTATAGGCAGACGTCAAGGTTTTCTTTGAATTGTCAAATGTATTGCTTTTTTAAAATAAGATGTAGGTATTGAAGAACTACTACGTATAAAGGCCGTTTTACATGCTGCAATTCTTTCTTGCAAGTTGCAATAGTCTTGAACAAAAGCATGCGCAGTGACAAGACATTTGTACCTTTTGTCAAACTGAACATGCCTTTGTTCAAGACTATTGCATATTGCAAAGAAGAATTGCAGCATGTAAAACGGCCTTTAGTCATTAATATTTCAATAAGTAAAACTCTGAGTCTCCCTTTCAGTGAGAATTTCGTAGTAAAGGATTTTATTAAAATTTGAAAAATACAAATATTATGATATTTAAGTTTGATAAGCAAACTAACATATTGTGACTTTGTAGGCATAAATATAAATCTGAAGTAAATTTGACCTTCATATTACCTGGTTGAGTAAATAGGGTTATTAAAATAAGACCTATTTTTTTTAATCAATTCAGTAATATGATTATAAAAAAATTACAAGATATACTTGACAAATGCACAGATTCCAAATATTCAATAAAAATAGGAGTTTTCATTTCAAAAATGCTACTCTTAGGGCATAGCTGATTTGTTTTTAATTTAATTGTTTTTTATTGTTATTTTCCAATGCTACAGACAAAGTTACATCTAAAGGCTATTTTAGTTTTTTTTTACTTTACTCGTAAAAGAGAATTATTTTAATCGGTCTTTCGTTTTAAGCTCCCTAGATGCCGAAAAACATGTTTTCTCGATTCCGTCGGTCTGTCTGTCAGTCTGTCTATTTGACTAACTATTCGCTGCATAGCTAATAAAATACTCAACCAATTCACTTAAATTGTTCGTCAAAAATTAAGGGTCACATGGGGATGACCTGGTTATATTTTGGTAAAAATCCAATATGGCGAAACAAAATGACGGCCTTGTGAAATGTTAAAAAAATATTCAATTTACCTCAGACTGTGAAAAAAAATCAAATATGTCGTAAGAATCAACTGATAAAATTTCGGTACGAATTCAAAATGGTAAAATATTTAATAATTTAACTCGAAAAAACTGCTTAATAGATTGATTGCAAATTGTATGCATGTTTTAAGTAACATTAGAGATAAACTGGTGGAATTATGGAACGAATTCAAGATGGCGGCACAATAAAATGTTCAAAAAATTAACTTGAAAAAACAATTGCCTTCATATTTTGCAGAAAAATTAAATAGATATATAGGCATAAACTGGTACGAATTCAATATCACTGTACAAAACGATGGTCTCAAAAATATCTAGTGTGGCATAGGTAGAAACTGGTAAAATATTGGTAGGAATTCAACATGGTGGAACAAAATGGTGCCTAATAAAAATGTTTGAAAAGACAGTAGATATGTTTTAATAAATGACTATGTGCGGAAATAAACTGAGTCACATTATTACATGTAATAAAATAAAAAATTCATAACGAGGAAACTTCCGGGTAAATGAAATTAACCAATTTTTTTCATATAAGATTACAGCTGAAAAAAAAACTCCTCACTGGATGACCACGTGCATCTAAAAAGTCGGTAATTTTGCCTATACTGAGAATTTCCCTTGTTCATAAGAAAGTTGTGGTTAAAAGCGATTTGTGTGATTTTTTTTATTTGTTTATAATTTCTATATTACTATTATTATTATTAATATCATTATTATTTTTAATCTTACTATTTAGTTTTCGTAATTTTGTTTATATAGTCTATAAAGTAAATTATGGCATCCATTGTTTTTCTCAAAAAAAAAAACTTTTATTTCAGGAAAACGAATTTCATCTAATATTTTAAAATTTTAATACGGCGCCATTTTGTTTTATCGGAAAGGATTCCCACTAAAAATGTATCCTTCTTTTATACTTGATTTTGTCCAAAAATACAACTTAATTGGATTAGTACGTAGTATATTCATATTAATGTACTCAATTTTTTTTCTGTAGGAGACATAGCATATAGATGCATTTTATTTCATATAAATCGATTATTAAAATAGTTTTAAGGTTATTTTTCTCATTTTACACCCTCTAAAACTCTCACAAAGATCTGCGCCTAGAATGCAACTTATAGATACTTTTAAATCAAAAATATGATTATATTAATTAGTGAAACCCCAAAACTTTCTTATACCCGGAAATTTAATACCTCAAGAATCCTATTATATAATAATTAGTTTTTGACCCGCCTTAACGCCTCTGGTTCACCAAACAAATCTCCAGCCAGAGTCATTATTTATCTCTTTAGTGATAGATGATCGGTAATCAGTTTTAATATGGTATGTTGTTATGTTGTTCTTTTGTGCGCACTCCAAATGATTAAATTATTATATTGCATAGACACGTCTTAATAACATGCCATATCATTGATTGCTTGAAGGCTTTCGATTCCGGTACTTAAAAATGCGATCTGTGCGCTCGTATAATTTATATCTACATTCTACTTGCATAGATTAGATGAGCCAGATGAATAAAAGATTTTTTGTATACAGGGTGGCGCAATAGTGTAACAAAGTACCATATCTCCCTCGTTTTTTTTAGAATTGTGGATTTTTTTTTGAAAGTTGTGTAACAAAAAGCAGTCTACAATTTAAAAAATTTCTAATTAAACAGGGTCTTTCACACAAGTGAAACACCTAAGAATCAATTTTTTAAATGAGACATCCTATATATTTTAAAATATTTGGATTTCCGAATTTTAAGAAATTCTCTATATAACACCATCAATAAAAAATTTGGTTTCGAATTTTATTTCGACGTCAAATTATTCAAAAAATATCAAAAAATCAAAAATTATTGTTGTAAACATTATATAATAAAGTTTAGTTACAAGTTTATATAATGAATTGTTCACAAGACGAGATGGTTAATATGGTTTTTGTATTGGAAGCTAGTGAGAAGAATACGCTATTAGCGAAAAGAATGTATCAGCAATGGTATCCCCAACGACGCCAACCTGAAAGAAGGGCATTCGGAAAGCTTCTGGAGCTTAAATCAATTAAATGTAATTTTAGCAGTTACCGAAAATCCGCATGTTGGACAACGAACCATTTCTCGGCAGGTTGATGTTGAACGAAGAATGGTTCAGCGAATTCTTAAAGCTAATAAAATGCACCTATACCATATTCAGTTGCTCCAAGTACTGTTTCCTGAAGGCAATCACAGAAGACTGGAATTTTGTCTGTAGCCTCAAAACAAAATAATAGAAAGAAGAAATTTTCCTGATTTGGTGCAAAGAGAAACAGACAGGAGACATTTACGGAGATTATTTGCAAATTCATTTACCTGGTTATTAGCTCAAATACCAAATAAAACGCTGAATGATTATTGCGGTTTCTTCATAATAATGCCCCAGTCCATTCTACAGAGCCTATCGGAAATTTTTTAAATCAAACATACACAGATCGTTGGATTGGAAGAGGGATCTGTTTCCTGGCCGACTAGATAGCCAAATCTTACAAAAAATGGACTTTAGCATAGGGGGGAATGTTAAAGAAGTGTACAAAATACCTCCCACAATAAAGGAAGGCATGATGTTAAGGATTAGAAATTGTTTTACAAATATTATAGTGTTGCCATGTGTCGAAGTTTAAGAAGTGCATTTGAAAGACGGGTTGAACTATGTGTTCAAGAGAACGGTAGACATTTTAAATATTTAATTAAGTAGTGTTTTGTCGATTAAAAGATTTATTTTTTTTGCAATTTAAGTTGTTTCATTTTATGTTATTTTTATAATATAGAAGTTGTCACTGCATAAAATAATATTTCCTCATTTAGCGTTTCGCCTGACGTTGTTTTTTATTGTTATCACTATAATATGTGGATTAAAGCCACCTTGCTAGGCCTTTTAATAGATAGAGAAATAGTTACAATGGCATTGTACAAGTTTGATTTTTGTTTGTTTTCGTTTTCTGGAATAATTAAATGTGTAGACTGAATTAAATTTGTTCTTTAAGTATTTATTGTTCGTTATAATTAAAACGAACTTTTTTAAATCATTACCATTTTCAACATATCATTGTCATATCTTACTAGATTTTTTTTTAAATTAACTATCTGCATTATTTACTTAATATAAATATCAAATTATTGTTTAAATTTGACGATTCTATAAAATGTTTACAACGATAATTTTTACTACTGGCAGATAAATTGAAAGAACAGCAATATTGCTTTCTTTTTTTGCATTTTCAACGACACATTTAATACAAATTAATGTGTCGCGAAAACTATAAGAGAAAGGTATAAGATCACCTTAATAAAATTAAAGAGGACTAATAACGGAACACAATAGTATAGTTAGATACAGGGTGTGCCGTTTAAAAAAACAACGAAAAAATAATTTCAGTTTTGCCAAGTTGCAGCAAACACGCTATTTAAAATTATTACGGATGCGGTTATCTAAACTTTTAGTTAGACATTTATCTTCTTTGGCATGATTCTTCTTTATTGAAATCGGTGTAGGTTAGAAATTATAACTGGTTATGGATTAGATTTTTTTTGAATAATTAGGGAACGTCGAAATAAAATGCACAACCAAATACGGTATTATATGGAGAATAAATAAGAACATCCCATTTAAAAAAAGTTAATTCTTACGTACAACTTTCGTAAAAATGTTTTCAAAATTATAAAAACGAGGGAGATATGCTACTTTGTCACACTATTGCGCTAACCTGTATATAATATTTTGGTTCCAGTGACACTCTATCTTTGTAAAGCTTTCACCTTTTATTTGGTGTTTAGTTTAGTATTCAAGAAAGTGTATACTAATTGAAACTATATAATATCAAAAATAAGAAAGAAAAAAGTCAGTCTCTAACTCTTTGGTATATTGAATACAATCGAAAATATGATCTGAACTTATTATTTGACAAATTGTAAATAGCCACAAAATATTCACAGACTGACTGTTCTGATCGACTGACGCTAAGAGCGCCTTGTGAGTAATTTACGATTCTTTTATAGCTTTAACAATTATTAAATTGTTTGATACGAATTGTATGATTGATGTAACAGTTAATTTAAAATTAATATAAAAATTGTAGTCTGTCTTTTTGTTACGTGGGAGGATATGGGACATATGTATTCCAGAATAAAATTCTTTATAACTGCCGCTTTCAATAAAAGGAACTTATATTGATCTATTATTTTTTGTATTTTGCTTTAAAACTGTAGTAATAATGGCATGTTCATTTTCTAATAATACACACAAAAATACGCAATTTGAGTGATATGAAAACTAACTTACTAGAACGTTTGACAAATAGTATTCTAATTACTCACCATTCCGGTATAAGCTTTTTGGGGCATAGGCGACATTAGTCGCAAGCGCTGGTCTATTGGGTGCCGGCCAAGATTTTATAGTCCCTTTTTCATGTACATATTTTTATTTATTATTTAAACATAAAAATATTGTAAATTTCTTTACCAGGAACTTCCCTCGTTATGGATCTTTCCATTTTTAGTAATGTGTAACCCAATTTAGTTGCAATATCTTACTAGTCATTTAGTAACACATATTCACATACCGTCCTTTTAAATATTTTTTTTGTTCCGACATTTGAAGTCGAATCAATATTTTACCAGTTTCTACCCCACCCTTGATTTTTGGGCATAATATAAAATAAATTCAATAAGAAGTTTATACATGGATTTTTTTAAGACCACCAAGTAGTGCCGTCATATTGAATTCGTACCAGTTTATCTCTATATCATAGCTAGTTTTTATGCAAAATTTGAACTCAATTAAATAAGAATATTTTTTACTTTGATTCTTTAAA
Source organism: Kuschelorhynchus macadamiae (assembly GCA_030620095.1). Classification (NCBI taxonomy): domain Eukaryota; kingdom Metazoa; phylum Arthropoda; class Insecta; order Coleoptera; family Curculionidae; genus Kuschelorhynchus; species Kuschelorhynchus macadamiae. The sequence continues at coordinate 62,221 of JAUTXW010003974.1, forward strand.
TGTTTTTTAGATCTAATTACGCTAAAATGTGAGATTATGTAAAACCTGGCCGACTGGGTGATTTTTTAACGATTACAAACATTATATTTGGCCGCCATTTTGATCCGCCGCCCCCGTCTTATATTCGTACCACAATTTTACAAGTCCAGTTCTATATTACACTTAATTTTTGCACAAAACTTGAAATCAATCTAATAAGTAGTTTTTTCTCGCTTATATTTTAAAATATTTTATTTTCGCCATATTAAATTGAGTATTAAAAGTTATCAGGTCATCCTTATATGACCCTTACTATTTTACCAACATTTGACGTATAAGTAGTAGCCGCAAACAGACAGATAGACCCTAAAATATGAAGAACTGATTTTTTTTCACGATTACAACAATAGCGAAGTAAAAAGATAAATATTAAACTAATTCTGTTTGTGATTTATGCAAATCACTAAAAGCATTTTATTTATTTTGTTTCTCAGAACTATTTGTTATACCAATACTAATTCAATAATGATGGTTTTTGTTTAAATTGTTACTTATATTAATATAGATACTTATTTACATTCATGTAAATTTCGATACGATGATTTTGTAATACAGTGATATTTGTGTGCGCTCCAGAATATGTATTACAGCTGAATTTGCTTATTTAAGGTGTAGAATGATGCCTTTTACTTTATCTCTCAGGTATAAAAATGCTTATTTTAGTGAAACTTACAGACCGGTAATTTACTAAAATTTTTACGAACAAATTATGCAGAATTGGAATTAAATTTGTAACAACAGTAATGTTAAAATATCGCCAAAAAGTATGGATAAAATAATAAAAAATATCGCTTATAACTGAATTTTTATCGGTGCCAGTTCCAATCTAAAGTCTATCTTAATTTGATTGTCTACCAATAGACAAAGTTGACCAAATTATATCAAGTACGACAGAGACAGCGAATTTTCCCATTAATAATTAACATGAAAATCTTTAAGAATTGAGGCTATTTCATTAAACCTAGGAAAAATTATGATTTGATTGACAAACATATTACTTCCCTATACGTACATGAATAGGCATATATACTTTATATGTTGGTTATCATAACATTACAGAATGTAATGCCAACAAAAAGCACTTTCGGAAGACTAGTTCAGCATCACTCAGTACCTTTATAGCAAATGCTACGGGAAAACCATATCTAGAAATTATTTTTTCAACATATTTAATGACATTTCAAATTAAGAAACAAGTTTTATATGAGCATAGGTCAAAAAACGTTTTATCGAAATAGTAGAGCAAATAACGTTTACAAATGTAACACCTTATAGCTGAATAAAAATAGAATAGAATAGAATAGCTTTATATTACCATTAAATACATTCGTACAAAAATGTCGAAAAGTATAAATCTAAATATAAATTTAAAATGTTTGCACAAACGGTATTGATTGAAACAACAACACAATTAGCACAAGAACACAAAAAATACAAAATAAACAACAGAAATTTGATAAAAAAGTTATATGTACAGTTTGATAAAATACAAGTAATGTCAAGATTACGATCATACAGTTTTTTTCATACAACAAGACAATGTTTAACTTTATTCCTAAAGTTGATGCTACCAAGCACTTAAAAGTGCTTGGGCTAGACTACGTAAAAAGATTCGAAAAAATTAATTTTTATGTGATGTGCCACTAATTACGTTAGTTATTTCTAGTCTTAGAAGAATTAGTCTCAGTTTGACAAATATAATAAAATTAATAATAATAATATGTTATAGTTCCTGTGCAAATTGTTTTGAACTTGAAAATTTAGCTAATATTGAGACTTTCAAATTTGAAGGGAAAGGTTTCCGAACACAGCGTATTCATATACATAGTTTTGTCGGAGCAAGTTTACAAGTCAAATCTCCATATCGTTACAAATTTTTTATGCTTCTCGTGCTCCTCCGGGTAGTAGACATATTTTCGCCTTTGGGGAGCCGTTTTGAGGCCCTAAAGCTGCTCTGCATAGTGGGAAAAAAATGCTTTTATATACAAAGAGAAAAGACAGTTGGACGTATTTTACCACATTTTACAACAAATGTTTCTGAAACAACAACACTTCTTGAAATAATTCGTTCGTTTTTTGTTAAAAGTGCCCCGTTTGTAAATAGTCAATAAAGTCGGCAAAGAAAATACAACAAAGTTTTAGTTGGTTTGTCTTCATGGTGTTAACACCTACTGAGTTTTACACTGTTAGAGATCCGTTGATGTTCTTATTGCATAGTAGAATCGATTTAGCTAGAAAACGTTTTGCAGTGTAAAATTACATAAATTACTTATTAAGAGGATTTTTTTCGCCACATAATTAAATTCGTACTAAAATATGGTAACACAACATTGAAGATATCAGAAACAGAAAACACACCACCTCTATTTCCTTATTATTGAGTTTTAAAAAATATTTTTAGACTATTATTTTCAAAAGTCAAATGAATTTTTTTAGAAACTCATTTGGTTAAAGATATTGAAAAAGGAAAATACATCTTCCTAGAGTAACAAAATAAAATTCAAAATTATTTTTATTCTAAACTCTATTTAATTTTTATATCCTTGTACATCTGCATGCCTTAAACATGGATAAAAGAAACAAGTATATTTTGTGTTAAAATAAAACTCTAGGCAGTGGTAGTCGGTAGGAAAAGTAGCGGAAGTGCAAATGAAGCAAGAAAATATGCGTCAATTTTTTCCAGAATTTTTTTAGCGGCGTAGAGGGGGTAGAATATTTTTTACGATTTACCTAAATTCTTTATATTAAATCAATTCTCTCTACTTCTTCATAGCAGCAAATGTATTTATAACATCCTCACAAAAATGAATGAGCTGCCCTAATCTTCCTCCAGAAATTTTTTTTGAATTGTTTGCCGTTAAGAGAAGTAAGTCTTTCTTGAGATATTGAATTTCTTAAATGTTTTTGCCACATTTGAAGCAAGAAAAAACTTTTCCACTGAAGCACTTGTCGCATTTGTATTGTCAAAATAAGTGAAAACATTTACATGTTTGAAAATAAATATATTTATTTTTATTAATTTTTTCACTCTGGTTTCTGCAGCGATATATTCTGAATTACTCATTGGCAAAATAAGGCCGTTTTCCTTATTTTAAGTCCTTGATCTTTTGAAAAATATTTCCATATAACTGTAAATAAATTTTCAAACGGGCCAATCGGAAAATTTAACTATATTCGGAAAAATTTAGCAGATCCCGCCAAACATGAAAATGTAAGTTTTTCTACAGTCTTGAAATCTTTGTGTCATTTCCATTAAAATATGATCTTTAACACCATAAAAGCGGTTCTATACTTTGCCCTTAATTTCTTCAAGTGGAAGCTTAAAATACGTTTGTAATGATTTCATTTCAAAAATAGAATTTGTTATCAAACATGGTATTAAAAAAACGTTCATTTCTTTTACATTGGATATGCAAAAATGAATGTCAAGCGATTTTTTTTGAAGAACGTCAAATAGTATGTCCGTGATTGAGAAAATGTCATTAAACACTACTCCAGAAACGGAATTTAAAATCGTTTATCTCACCCAAGACAGATTGTAATAAATTTAAAGACGTCTTTTAATTTATTCTAGGTCTTGAACAATCATATTTACTAACTTCGAATTTGAAGTTGTAACAATAACAAGTAAAATAAATTTAACACAAAACAGCCAACTTAACTGCAAAGCGACCACCGTCATGAAATCATGAAAATAAAGCAAAATAACCACCGCTAACTGAACGACACGTGGATGTAGTGTATTATGCCTGTAATTCATCGAGGTTTCTGTGTTCTGGGCCTGACGTCATCGGATACGCGTTGTCATGGCAACATAGTAGCGGTGCACCGTAAACCAAAGATAGCACCTTCCAGCAAAGTCAAAGCGGTTTGCGCCATCAGCGATATAGTTAGCAGATAACAAAGCTCCGATTGAAAGTTTTAAAATGACATGCCGCCAACGGGTCAAGGTAAAATATTTATTCGAGATGTGCAGTTTATTTTTTACCAATTCGGTGAATAAGTAAACGTGGAAACTAAAATTTTAAGAGATATATATAGATAAATATAGTTAGATGTTTGCTTGTTTATTTTTTCCTGTGAAGTAGCATTCTCACTTATTTCAATTGAATAGCCACTGATTCTTAGGAGGTATCTTTTTTTTCTACACAACCGAAATAATTTTGAATGTATATTTGCAGTTGTTAATAAACCATAGCTGTTGATTATTTAGGATTTTGTATTTTTTGCAAATGATTATCTATTTTATGCATATTTACTGATTACTTAGTTGGTAAGAATAAGTTTTATTTCTTTTCAATTTTTAAAATTTGTTACTCCTTACTATATTGTAAAGTTTTTTTGAGCGTTAATTTTGTGTATAATTCTGCAAATTACTTGGCTTGGGCGCCATATTTTTGGGCTGATCTTCACATCTTCCCGTAAAGGATCCCTAAAACTCGGCTTTAAAATGGAAATACAAACAAACCATTGTCACTGTCATAAGAGTCACATTGTTACATTGTTACCGAATGTCGCTTCTATTTAGAGTACCTAAAGTTAAAACTGATTAAATAATAATTATCTCTACTACAAATTCAATTATAAATAAATATTGACAGCTAACGGATATAAATTATAAATATCAGTAATCCAGTTATGAATTGTTATAAATAGTATTTTTTTAAAACCCTAATTTGTAACCGTTCCTTATATTTAAGGACAATAGAAATTAATTCTCCACTAAATATGGCTCGCACCTGTGCAGATGCTTCAGTTTTCGGTCATAACTGTTCTTATCCTCTACTCATAATTTTCTATTTCGAAGTCTTACCTCTATAGAAAAAAGTGGCTTTTAAAATAGTATTTAAAAATAAACTACCTTTTTCGTTTTCTTAGTTGTTTTCTCATCGTTGAATACAGTTGGCAAGCGTGATCTGATCTGGGTG
>JAUTXW010003975.1:0-66187 GCA_030620095.1 Kuschelorhynchus macadamiae
GGCATTGTAGTATTTTAGTTATACCTCCAATTCAGAAGAAGCTATTGTATACAAGTGAAACATGCTTCGTTGCCAACAAATATATATGAAAATCTCAAAAACTTAAGTTGTTTTTATAAAAAAATTTTATCATGGATTTTCATCACGTAACGGCCAAGAGTATTCAATTTTTCAATTATTTCGTTTTGAACAGTTTTCGAGTCACCAGTAAAAATATTTTTAATTTTTTCTTGATGATCTTCTAGTTCTTGGGAACTTCTCGATATTAATAAACCTAAAAGATTTTTATTGACTCGCTGCTCTCATCATGGCTGCCAAAGGATAACTCTTTGTTTTGCAAGGTACAAAACTACGTCAATTACCAAGCACATAAATAGTCTATTTAATCGGATTGCTAAAATGTATTTTATATAGTTTAGCATTTTCTTTTTTAAAGCGTAAGCTATAGTGCTTTGATTTTTCACAAATGTTTTTAACATTAATTCGCATTTTAAATGCTCCTCCGAGTCTTCATGATTATGCAAAGACCTTGATATATTTACACTACATTTAATACAACCCTTCCTTCCATCGATTAAATGAAGTTTCCAACAAAATGAAAATTTCAATCTCTCAAGTATTTCTTGTAGTAACAAACTTGACCTACTTTTTCCAAAATCTAAAATTTAATATTTTTACGAAAAAAAAACACTTTTTCTAAAAGCCCTTATCAAGGGAAACACGTGGAAAAAAGAATTACTAAAAATCCGTCAAGAAATATCAGAATTATTCAACTTTGAAATTTCGAAATTTAAATTGGAACATAGGTTAAAACGATTTCAACTTCTAATAATGGCTAATAATTTTTTTCCCTTTAAGATTAGCCAAGGGCCGCAATACAATTTCGAAAGGACTACCCAGAGACACATTCTCTGAATATTTGAAAAAGATATCTCAATTCCTGAGGGAATAATGACAAAGAAGAAAGTTCAATTTTGAGATCATTCGATATCCAAAAGGACGCCCCGTCGATATCTCCGAAACTAGCAACTTTTTCGAAAAAAAGTCACTCTTGATAAAATGTTTCAAATGACAAAAACTACCTGATTCAACTTTGTAGGTAAAAAATTAAAAAAAGTTAATTCTTCAATTTTTGGACAGCCAAAATTTTACAAAAACAAAAAATTATTTTCTCAAAAATCGAAACGGGACTTCCACAGAAAGTTAGCTCTAATAAAAAAGAAACATTTTTTGCAATAAAACATTATGCGAAAAAATCAAAGAAAAACAAGAAAACAGACCTTGAAAGCAGAGCACCAGGTCCCGCAGGAAAATTCCCATATTTAAGAAATGCTTTTAGGAAAATCCCAATTTTTAGCACAATTGGTTTAACCAAAATACAGTCATGCCAAATACTTCAGCCAACAACTTTTCTTGAAAAAATAAAAATGATAGAAATTATAAACTTGGCCAAACACGACAAAGTAAAATGTCGATTACGGAAAATACAGAATGAAAATCGAAAACCATTCTTATGTTCATGCCACCTTTTTGATTTTTTTTATGGAAATTGTCGGCAAACCTGGCTGCCCTACATTTAATACATCCCTCTGATCTTGTTCCTTCCGTCGATCAAATGGAGTTTCCAACAAAATGCAAACCACATCCGTGATCAGATTCATTTTAAAGCGTAAATATTATAGTCAACTAATAATGTACATTAATAAACCTGACACAAAAAAATAAAGTTGTAATAACACCATAAATAAATAACAACATACAAAACAGTCAAGAAAATCAGTAAAGAACTCACCGGTTGTAGCGAAATCCACGAAAATAAAAGTAAACAACCTCCTAACCTGAAAAAACACGTGGTGTAGTGTACTGCCGCGCCGTAGCAATTCACCGAGAGCGTTGTAAGGCGCTGGTTTTTTATGCGCTCGTCGTCATCGCGTGCGTGTTGTTATGGCAACATAGTAGGAAAATCGTAAACTAAACATAGCCCTCCAGCACAGTCGAAGTGGTTTGCGCCACTGTTATAGCTGTTATAATAAAGTTCGATTGAAAGTTTTAAAAAGATATGCCGCTAACGGTCGAGTAAAATATTTATTCGAGATGTACAGTTTATTTTTCGCCAATTAGGTTAATAAATAATGTAAAAGTTAAAAATTTTAAGAGATATATAATAAATGCAGTTAGTTTGCTTGTTTATTTGGTGAAGTAGCACTTCACCTGAATAGCCGCCACTGGTTTTGCCATTAACAACTATGCAGCTTGGTAATGTTTCAGCATAAAAGCTGTAATTCTGTCAATTTTAGAGATAAGTCGGGGAATAAAAAAACAAAATGCTCACAAAAAAGGGTCTTTCATATGGGGTATAAACAGTTTCTATCCGAGTTCTCAACTAATACACAGGGCAAGTCAAAAATAGCAAAACATAGTTCTAGTTCTTACATTATTATTCAAGAATCTTTAAGAAATTTTTCATTTGTTTCATTTTTGCTGAAAGACAAAAAAATCGATCCACTGGGTTGGAAGATACAAGATATTTAATTGGGTCAAAATTCAAGCAAACAAATTTTTTTGAAAATGAGTGTAGTTTCAGAATTATTTTCAAAAACTTAAATTAAAGCTTACAATGTTTTTCGAATTCCTATTACACTAAAAGAAACAGAGTAGTCTTACTTAACATTTGATTTAATATTATATTAAACGTTTTACTTTCCTTACCCTGGTTTATCTTCAGAGTTGAAATATCTCGTGTGTAGGGAACTGCTCAGAATGTCCTTTTTGATGTCCTCCAAACATTTGGTATCCCCGGAAGCGCTCAAACAATCGCTATATCTTCCTGGATTCTTATCCATGAGGATGTTACCACCGCACAGATATAACCACGCCCGAGGCCGTATCGACATTGGTATACCTGAGAACAAAATCCATTGCTCAGTATTTATAGCCAACATTTACAAAATTGGGAAAAACCGACAATATTGAAAACAAAAAAAGTAATATAAATCCTTTTATAAACCAATTTGTTTTGATGTAAAAAACGAAAGTAGACGCACAAACGAGGTTTTTACTGTCTTTCTTTTTTCAACACGGAGTCGGCTGCCAATTTTTTGCTCTCAGCGCCTTTTCCAGGCCAATAGTAACGGGGCCACGAGTTGCCGAAAATGGTAGCTCTCCGCAGGCCGTTAATCCGCAAAATTATTTATTGTTCTGGGTAAAGGCTCATAGTTTCTGCTATCAAAGGGTTAACTCTTAGACTTCAACTGCTATCGACGTAACACTTTCGATCAAAACGACGTTAGCAGGATTTAACGGGTTATATATATAAATATATATATATATATATATATATATATATATATATATATATATATATATATATAAACCCAAACCAGCGGATATTTTTGGATTTTATAAGTTGGGTTTTCTGGCTTTTTGGCGTTTTAAAGTGGGGTTTCGAACTTTTTGGGTTTGCGAAAACTCTCAGCTGTGAATACTACCGAAAGGTACGTTCTATAAAATTCCTTAGTTCCACATCATCAAATTCAGACTTCAAATATGAGTCTTCTTAGTCGATCGACTTCATTTGTAGGTGAAGTGAAGCATCTCTTACATTACACTTTCATGTGATTTGCAAAAATATTGAAAGTGCTGACCATATTCTTAAAATTGAAAAACCGATCAGTGAATTGCTCTGAGAGTAGTTTCAGTTCTTCAGCATGGCGATCGTATTCAATGTTTTCGTGACTGGATAATGTTAAAAAATAAAAATAGCTTTTCCTTCTCATTGTGTTTCCCAGAAGCGAGTTGTATTTTGAAAAGCTTTAAGATAACTGTACAGCTGATTTACCAATTTTCCTTGTTTTTGAAGCTTCAAGTTCAGGTCGTTTTAGTGTCCTTGTGATGTCTACCAGGAATGCCAAGTCACAAAGCCATGCTCCATTACAAATTTGCGGCAATGTTTTCTCTTTCATTACCGTAAAATCTTTTTAGCATTTTTCCTTTGTTTAGTCACCTTACTTCGCTATAGTATATCACATCGTGTTCTGAAGAGAGTTGATCCAAAAATGCTTTAAACTGGCAATGGTTAAGACCGCGTGATCTAATCAAGTTAATGGCACTTACTACCACATCCATAACGTTCATATTGTATTCTTTAAACAGAAATTATTTGAGTGCACAACACATAGATTTACCACTGTGTATGATAAAAAAGTATTCATCAGTCCATTTGTTTTGGAATTGGACGACATTCTGTGTCCACTTTACGCTTTTTTAAACCAGACATCTTCATAGATTTTTTTTTGTTCCGAGCTGAATTTGCTTGTATATTTCCCGCGTCATTTCTTATCAGTTGTTAAGTGGGAACTGCACGCAGTATTACGGATCATTTGCAAGCCTTCCGCCGCTGCAATATTATCTTAAAACTATAAGAGATGTGTATTAGCTTCAATAAGATTTCACTAGGGAAATATGTATAGTTGGGCGCTAAATGCGATTTTTTATGTAATAATCTAATCTATAATTATAAAATAGAAGTAGATTTGTCCATTTTCGACCATTTTTCGACCACTTTTTGACGCAAATGCCGTCGCATATAATTAACCGCCTTGCATAGATCTTTTGTCTACGTAACTGCAAAATTTGAAATGGTAAATCGTACTCATGTCTTTGTATTTCTGCAGCGCGTGAACCCTGTTGAACCCATTTTTAAACGAAATTTAATTTAAATTGCCTACACATAACACATTTTTTTGAAGTCGGAAGTGCAGGAAGTTTTTCCTAATACGTAGGTACCTAGTAATGAGTTGACACGCGCGCTGAGCCGTTTATATATTACCCGCAATAAGCAACTAGAACACTCTCGAATCGAGTCGAGTCTCCATCGTACGCGAATGTGACGCAAGCGCTCAAAGCTCACTGTTATTCATAATTCGCTCGGAGCGCTTCAAGGTCATCGGGCGGCTTTCCGAATGTTTATCTGTTTATCTCTTTTTAACGACTATTTCTCGATCTGTGGCCTTCCATATCTAAATAAAAATATATAAGAAACTTCAAATGGAACCCTTGAAAAGGTTTTGTGTATGCAACTAGTTTATCGTATTTTTGTTAGTTCTGCAACGATCCACAGTCGCCGCTATTTGCGCTTTTGGACGAGTTGCCGTTTGACGCCAAACAACCAGTTTTGATCGTAAACGTAAACAGTGCCAACAGTGGTTTTTGAATTTAAATTGCAAGTATGTGATTGTTATTTTGTTGACACAAATTTTGGTAATGTGAAAGAAATCTACAAATTTCACAGGGTATGTGATCTACATTTTTCTGAATATAATCGCATGCCAGGAATGAAAACAGTTTTAAGAACAACCTCTTTTCCAACAGAAAGTTTAACTCATTTATTTCGTACTGGGAACTTCATTCGTTTATATAAAATATCTATCTACTTATATAAAGCAGAAATATCTAAATACTAATACAATTTGATTAAACGCGGTATTAAAACAAAAAGGTAGAGAACAGAATTTTCATGGTTCTAGACTTGTTTTTCATACAGAAGATAGAAAGTTTTCAAGAATTAGTTTTGTCATTTATATAGGATATCCAAACTTAATGCTTTTATTCAATTATACTGATTTAGAGGGCTTGAGGTTTTCAATATGAACTCATATTTATAGGCCTGCCTTAGGGATCATATCAAATCAAACAATAACAATACATGTAAATTATTTTTAGAAACTGATGTACCTAGTCCAACAAGCAACAAACCCAGTAGAAGTGGGAAGAAGCACAACTACAATGTAGTGTTACCCGAGAAAATAAGAGTTGTTGTAGGAGGTAGGTATTACCTAATAGTTAGTAACAAAAAACCGGTACATGTGAGTGATGTGCATAAAACTGTGTACAACTAAATAATTTTACTAAGACTGGACTCTAATATTCATTTAGATACACCAGCTAGCCCAAAACTGGGAACTTCTACAGACCTGTTTACCTTTAAAGAATGTAAGAAGCTTTTTTTTTCTAATAGTAATTATTTTTAAATATAGTGTTGATTTGACACAGTTCAATGCAATTCATGCATTGCATTTAGGGCACATCACACATAATACACGGGATCGTGAAGTCTCCTAGAGCTATAACAAAGATTTGTTTTTGGGATTATTGGACATCACAAAGAAAGTAAATTTATTTTTATATACTACAAAGGTTTTTTAAAGTGGAATATAAAGCCAAAAACTCTAGAGAATGATAAATTCACTTTCTTCTTGTCTTAACTCTTTGTTTGATAGGAAAATGACATATATCATGTGGATGCTCTAAAATGTAACTTAAGAATTTTTTAACTGTGTGTTGAGTTGGTTCGGCTAACAATAAGTCTGTCCTTTCTAGATCAAAATACTATATTTAATGCAACAGAATTTCTTTTAAACAATCCATTTTTTGGGTATGTCAGACAAATTTATGTGAAAAACTTGCTTTTTGCATTTCCTGAAAATATAAAAAATGATGTATTAGCATATTTATTTATTTATTAGGCACCTTAACATAATGATTGACATTACAATTTACAAAGGTGCACCAAAAATTTAACAGTTATAATGCCGTAAGTAAATACAAAAAAAAAAGGAAATAAGAAAAACTTATTCTAATACTATGATTAAGTGTACGACGAAAAAAAAATTAATACAAACAAAAAAAAAATATAAAAATAAAAATTAGTGCTGGTTTCTATACAATAAGAAAAACACTTGAGGCTAGACGCTTTACTTGCGCCAATGAGGACTGATATAAATCTATGTGAGAGAAATAACAATTATAATTTTTTTGCAATAAATTTATAGTTAGAGGCCGAATTTGTGTGATAGGTAGGATAATAAAAGAGAGCCAATGATCGGGTGTTAGCGTTATGACAGTTCAAACAAAGAGCACTTGTAATATGAGTACAATCTACCAAATTATTAACCATTTTAAACAAGAAGACCGCTCCACTAACCAACCTTCTCGAACTTAACTTTAACAATTTATATTTTTTTAAACTTTGTTCATAACCACTGTTTAGCATTTCCGCATTAAATCTATAGTTCATATGAAATATAAACTTTTTTTGAATTTTTTCAATCCTTTCAATGTATTTATGATATTGGGGATTCCATACAATATTTGCAAACTCTAGATGAGGTCTCACAAACGCATTATAGAGTAACAATAGCGAAGAAGGATTTTTAAAGGGTTTTGTTATTCTTAGAATGAAACCCAAGTTCTTATAGGCTTTTCCAACTGTCTTTTCTATATGTATATCAAATAATAGTTTAGAGTCCATTATTACGCCAAGATCCTTAATAAAATTCACCTGCTGAACTGAAACACCATCTATGCAATATCTATACAAAATATTATTCTTTAGCCCAGAAAACTTAATAAAAAAACATTTACTTGTATTTAGGACAAGTCTATTACGTTCACAATATTTAAAGAAGTTGTCAATATCAGATTGAAATTTTACACAGTCTTCCATCGAACTAACCGTTTTATAAAGTTTTAAGTCATCCGCGTATAGTAAATGATTAACAAAGCTAAAACAGGTATGAATATCCGATATAAATAAAGAAAATAAAAGTGGGCCTAAATGAGATCCTTGCGGAATGCCCGATGTTACCGTAACGCAGTCCGATGAAACACTGTTCAACTTAACACATTGGCTTCTATCAGATAAGTATGAGCACAATAAATTAAGAAGTCTACCATGCAAACCGACATTCTGCAATTTTACTAATAAAGTTGGATGATGAACCCTATCAAATGCTTTTGAAAAGTCGGTGTACACGGCATCCACCTGCCTTCTATCGTCCATGCACTCGGCTATATACTGCACAAAAGGCACCAGGTTAGTCACTACAGATCGCCCATGATAGAAACCATGCTGGTCATCACCAATGCTTTGTTTAACTTTAAAAAATAATTCTTTTGTAATAATAGATTCAAACATTTTTCCTGGTACTGATAAAATAGAGATAGGACGATAATTGCATACGTCAGTTCTGTCACCACTTTTATAAACAGGTGTGATCTGTGCAGTTTTCCATAAAGAAGGAAATATTCCCTCGCTTAGAGCTTTGTTGTATATAATGAAAAGAGGTAGCGACATTGAGACACTGCACGATCTAGAAAAATAGGGTGGTATGCCGTCAGGGCCGGCACCCTTGTTAATGTTTAAGTTCTTTAGTTCATTTTCAACTTGCTCTATGGTAACATTCCTAATATCAACAATATTGCAGTTCAAGCTACCTGCATGAACCAACGAAGGCGAGGCGGAAGACACAAGACACTAGCGAAAAAATCATTGAATGCACTGCAGATATCTTCATTGTTGCTATATGTATTACCGTTGTGGGTAACAAAGGTTGGAATAGACTTAGTCTTTTTTTTATTAGCTGTAAATGACCAAAATTGTTTTATGTTATCTTTTATGTTAGACTCGGTATTTTCGACATATTTATTGTAATCAGATTTGATTGCTATCCTTACCGTTTTTCGCAGATTAGAAAAAACAAGATAATTAGATTGATTGTTAAACATTTTCAAAGTTTTATGGGCTTTGTACTTTTTTTTAATTAAATTTACTGTTGCTCTTGAATACCAAGTGGGACAGTGGTTGTTGATTCGCTTTTTTGGAACAAATTTCTGAATAATGTTATTAACGTTTAAATAAAATGCCTGAAAACAGTCATCAGTTGAACGTTGACTAAATATGGTCTCCCAGTTAATATCGAGAATCTTATTATTTATGACAATATAATCCGCGTTTCGAAATTTAAGCGTAGAATATCCTGTTTTATATTTTAAATTCATATCATTATTTAGATTAAGAGATATGTTCAAAGTTTTGTGGTGCAAATCCTCAACAACTAATGGCAATTCGTCACGCGTAACTAACACGTTTTTTATACTACTAAAAACTAAATCTAATATTTTATTGTTGGCGTTTAATATTCCACAATATTGATTAAAACCCAAGAGATGAAAATTATCTACAATGCACTCACCATTGGAGCCAGTAACCTCTCCCGCAACATAGTATTTATCAACCGGATCCCAATACCATTTTAGACCAGGAGCATTATAATCACCAAGAACAATAAAATCATCATTACATGCCGCCAAAGATAGTACTACATTGTTAATTTTGATTAGATGTGCGCTTACATTCTGGACACTCGCGTTAGGTGGTATGTAAACACAGCAAAAATTTCGGTTACGATCGCGACGATATATATCAAAGACATCAGTATTAAAAAGTTCACCATTTCTTACGCTATCATTAAGCTAGGTTTCAGATATACATATTACGTCAGCATAAGAGCTACTAGTGCTGACAAAAAAATCATGTGTTTTAGATCTTAATCCCCGCGTATTTTGATACTTTATAAAAAAGTCCATGAACAATAAACTAAAAATAAATTCATATATCTTCCTGACAGAGGTAGAGTTTATTCCCTGCTAAACCTTTTCATCGCCTCTTCATTAAAAATGTGACGAGTAGTTTCGCCGACCTTCAAATATATTTTACAGTTGTGGGTCCAACAGGTAGCATTTGTTTTGGATTTTACGAAGTCTCTAACTTGTTTAAATAAGAGTTTGTTCCGAGGAGTCAGATGGTCATTGATATACAATGAGTCATTGGAATCGGACAATCCAGTATCTTTTAATTTTAAACCTTTTTTCTTTCGAATTGCGCCAATTATGTTGTCCTTTGAAGTCCTATTCTTCATTGCTACTATTACGGATCTTGGATGCTTATTTTCAGAATTGATGTGAGCTACCCGATGGCACGATTCAAATGTATCCAGTGGTTGGTTAAGGGATTGAAAAATACGATTGACAACCATGCGTAGGTTATCTCCAAAATTTTCGGGAATACCGTTTATTTCAATATTATTAATTCTTGCATTTTGTTGGAAACTATCAATATCGGATTGCATAGCGATTATATTATCGGATAACGTGGATACAGTGTTTTCCAGCTTGGGAATATTTTTCACTTTTTTCTCCATCTCTTCAATTTTTTTAGCAAAATCATCAATTTTAGCCCCGTAGAACTCCACAGATGTTTTCAAAGAATCTTGTCCATTTTTTATAACACCGACGTCTTTTTGAAGAGAATCTATTTTATTGTCAAGGACTGCAAGTAGTTTCGTTACATCATTATTACTCAACTCGACTGACGGCTTTGGCTTACTGATGCACTCCGCACATCGATAGACAAAGCTTGGGGTTTTCAAGGCATCTTGCGATATCGGTGGATTAGGACACGTCACATGGAATAGACTCTTGCAAAAGAAGCACTCCAGCGACGACCGGCCAACAATACGAGCTCGACAAATCCCACAATTGCCTGACATAGCAGCGATAAAAAAACCGGCAAAAAATTGTATTTATCACTGCACAAATTGGAATATATATTTTGCAGGAATTACATTAAATGCTTTTTAGACCCTTTTAGTAATACTTATGCACTCAAATTTTTAATATGACATTTAATATTTAGTCTTAGAAAAAAAAATGAAAAAAAAAAGAGCAATTTTTAACCACTAAAATAACAGAAGAACTGAGAGCACGATAACATGTGTGTATACACGGCAACACTTATTAAATAATTGATATATCTTATTATATGTTTTTGTATTGTATTTAGATATGTCCGAGATATATATTATGAACAGCAGTGGGGTACTCTATGCGATACACCATAGCTCTCCGACAGACATCTATTGAATCGGACTTGGAAGCGCCTTGCTTGTAAAAAATCTGAAATCCATCCAGTAGGGAGTATTATTATAAATATTGTTTTTCTCGTTTATTTAAAATTACATCTGTAGTTATATTGTGTATGATAGTATATATGGGAATGTACTATAAGGGAGCTCATAACCATAAGAGTTTTAGCAAGGATTAATTCAGAGAAAAGTTACGCAATTTTGTTCTTAATTACTTTACATTTCTCAAAATTAACCATTGTGTATTTGCGCATTATAATTAATTTTGGAGTTAAAACAAAACAAAGCTGAGACATGTTAATGTCATTTATTTATAACATTTCTTTCTTTTGTTCTTTTTTTTTGTGCTTATATTGGATTTTAGAGTTTGTATCTTGTACCATTTGTAGTTCAACAGTTTTATCTATTTGTAGTGAAAATTTTACAAGATATAGGTGTAGAAATAATAATAATAGTGACAGATATGTTAATATACAATGGTAAATAAAACACAAACAAATTGTGCACAACCAGGTATTTTTTTATAATGTATCGACTTATATTTAAAGTTAAAAATTGATAATCCCTAGAGCATTTATTGTATCAGATAAAATTTTTATTAATGAAGTACACGACCACTACTTATATACATTTTAAAAGACTTCTAATTTTTTATTGTGAGATCAAATTGTAATTTTGAAATAAAACAGTCAAGATTTCAAGGAAAATGAGTATTTATTTTCTTATGGAGTAGGAGAACTTTTTTTATTTGCAGTGAGACATTTGGTGGACCTAAAGGAAAAACGGCCTTCTTTTATGTATCACCTTGTATCTTTTTAGTGTATTATATTATTACCAAATGCTAATTAATACAGGGTCAGAAAAAAGAACGAAACTTAGGAAAGATATAAATATATGTTTTTTAATTTGAATGTTTTCTCTTTATAGATGCGCTTTTTAAAATAAAAACAAATTTTGAAAATTATGCCATAATTTTTTGATTATGTGGTTTAAACCTGAATTAGTTTTTTGAATTTAGGGATAAGTCAGGATACAGCATCAAGTTGAGACGAAAATACTGTATATGACTATTTCTTTTTCCCTAGGAATTTTGTGCCTTATCTCGAAAAATAAAAAACCGGTGTTTGAACCATATTTTTAAAGAATTATCCGATTTTTTAAAAATAGATTTCATTTTATTGGTTGCATTTGAAAACAGAAAACTTCCAATTTAAAAAAATATCTGTATATATTTTCTAGGTTTGGTCCTTTTTATTTGCCATGTATTGTCAAAAGAGTGTTAATAAATTAATACACTACAAAGTAAGAGGGTGATACATAAATGAAGACCATTTTTTCTTTAGGTCCATCAAATCTAAAAATTATTTGAATTAGGCGCGCGCATTTAGTTTTTTAGCATTTTAGAAACAAAAGTTAAGCATGTCGTAACTTTTGCAACGACCCGAGGTATGGCGCTGCAAACTTTACAACAACTCGAAGCACGGCAGTTTCCATTATAGTGTAAGTGTTATGTGTGGCATTCCACTGCGTACGCTTAATAAAATTATTTATCGATTTTAGTCTTAATGATTTGAAGAATACTGTTTTAGGTTGGTTGACAGTAATTACAAATAAACTATGTGTGCTAAATTTTTAATTTTTTGCGAGTTATTTGAAATTTCTGAATCTCTCGCGGGCCGGATTGGAGCATATGGAGGGCCGGATCCGACCCGGGGGCCGGGGTTTGCCCATATATGCTCTTATAGGGCTTTGTCATTATGTGATACAAATTCAATCCCTGACGAAACAGAGAAACTGACTGAAGCTCTAGGATCAAACTGATACTACACTAAAGATATTAGGCGTTCGACTAGGTGTTATAATAATCCCAGATCTAAACAACCAGTATTGGATACTCAACTATTAATTAGTGGAGTTTTACCTTTTGTTCAAGGTACCATAAATAAGATTACAAAAATTCTGCGGAGAACCCACATTCGCACAATTTTTAATACACACAAAAAGATTGGGCAATGCTCAAGGACACCAAAAGAAGTAATTCCTTTGAAATCAGAAGATCAGAATCTATATATATATATATATATATATATATATATATATATATATATATATATATATATATATTGATATTCGCGACAACTGTGTTGTGAACAGATAAGGTACAAGTTTTTGTTTATTACTGATACTAGGTAATTTTTTTATTGTATTGATTGTGGGTTTGTCCGATTAAAATGGCACACACTTATGACAACAATGAACTAGTGGACACTACCCTAACTTACGGGGAACAAAATGCAGCTGCAACGTGTAGTTTGTACACCGAAAGGTGTACCCTTAAGAACTCATCCAGCCCTGCGGATGTTTTTAAATTTAGTTATAAGGCTTCGTTACACAGGGTCACAACGAGGAGGTCACGCTGGAAGACCTCCTCCATACGAGATGTTAGATATTGAGGAAGATATCTTATATATTGTCGAAAACGACTCACAAACGAGCACTAGATCTATTGCAGCACAAGTAGGAATTGCTCATAGTAAAGTATGAAAGACTGTACGACAAGAACAACTTTGCCCCTACCATTATCACCGGTCCAACCGTTACAACCCAAAGATCATCCTAGAAGATTTGAATTTTGTCAGTGGCTTTTACATCAACACAACTTCAATGAAAATTTTGCCAAACTTATTTTGGCTACCAATAAGGCAAAATTTACAAGAAATGGAATAAATAAATTTCACAATTGCCATGTTTGGGCTATAAAAAATCCGCATGCTGTGAAGAGAACCCATTTTCAGCACATATTTTCTGTAAATGTTTGGGCTGGAGTAGTGAATGGCATGCTTATTGGGCCCTACTTATCTCCAGATCGCCTGACAGATGAAATTTATTTGGACTTTCTCCAAAACGATCTGCCCAATTTATTAGAAGTTGTTCCTTTAGATGTGAGACGGAATATGTGGGTTCTATCTGATGGAGCTCCGCTAAATTTTAGACGAGAAATTGAAGAATATTTAAATCATGAGTATCCTAATAAATGGATAGGGCGCAATGGACCCATTTCTTGGCCTGCACAATTTTGGTGTTTGACATAAATATATACATATATTACAAAAAAAATAATTTTTGAAGTTAAAGTTTCGTAATTTGCATTGTTTCAGCTTTTAACAGCGTCGAGTAATTCTCAAAAACTATTTCGTGACTGTGGCGCGATTTGCTTAAATATATTTTAATTGCTTTATTACAGATATAATTTTTTTACATCAACCCAAAAGAAAGGCTCATCATGGCTAACCAAAAACGCAGTACGATATTTAAAACACAAATGCATACAAAATTATAGGTTTTGATAAGAAAAAGAAACTAAAAAAAATCACCGCCCGTCGGAAATGGAATCCAAAGCGTTGAAAATGCAATTGCAATGCCCTACCATTGAAATAGAACTCACCACACACCAAAAACCTAACGAACATTGTATTTTCAATAACGTCACTAAGTTAAGGAAATCGCCGCAAGGGGCGCCACAGTCATAGAATAGTTTTTGAGAATTACACGCTTCCTCCCTTTTATCCAACGGTCATTTCTAACGTCAATTGTGTATCTTCGAAACTTCAAAATGACAAATACACACTCAAACATAATAATTACGGCTTTTGACGTCACACACTTTGAATTCGAAGTAAAATAATTCAAATTAAGACGTAAAGTTTAAATTACATTACATTCCTCACGTTTTCGTATTTTAGAACACCCTGTACAAAATACTGTTTGGGCAAAAAATTTGTTACGATTAAATTTTGATTTTTTTTTAATGTAGCCCGGTCTCTTCTCAATACTTTACTATTATTTCCTAAAATATATTTTCTTCTTTTTGGAAAAGAACTTTTGTATGTCGTCAACTAAGTATAAGCTCTGTTTGAGCAAGTACAACGAAATTTTCTGCTTCATTAATCTTATATATACAAAAAAAAAAACGAATTGTTGACTTCTTTATGAAGTGGAAATTTAATCTAACACTCTGGTCTATATTTAACTTTACAACAGCCAATAAAAGGCACTTTAAACGTGTTCAGAGAGATAAATTTGGAACGGTAGTAATTAATACATTTATTTCATTAAACAGTATTTACAAAAATTATTTCCTTTTAAGTAAAAGCAACTTGCAAATTCGAAAAAAAGTACAACAAAAATTGATTTTTTAAAGTATTAAAAATCGTGACACCTTTGTCACCTGGAAATTGGTTTTACCCGTAACATCCCTAGTTATGAATCCTCCCTTTTATTAAATTGTGCCTTCGTTCACTTTTCTGAACAAAAAGGTTCCTTATAAAAGAAAGGAGTTATAATATACAGGTAAGGTCCGGTTATTTTAACGATTTTTTCCTTGATTTTTTATTTATTTTAATAAAAACTTACGGATAAAGGATGATACTAATTTTTAGAATATTTTGTTAGGTTGTCATTTTGTTCCGCTACACTGGATTCGCATCAAAATTTTACCAGTTCATAGCTGTACCAGACTTAATTTTTGTGTAAAATGTCAAGTCAATTCAAGTAGTTTTTTGTATTTTTTATTAAGCCGTTCCGCTATGTTGTTCTACCAAAATCTTAGCAACTTATTTGACAATTTGTCAAGTCAATGTAGTTAACACCATACATCGATTTTCTATATTTCAATATTAAGCCCCAATTTTATTTGATTTATAACAAAATTTACTACTTCATTCCTAAATCACATTTAATTATTTGGAAACATTTCAACAAGCTATTGTTTAGACTGACTTTTTTTAACCTTTTATTATATCATTTTCGCACAAAATTTGGATTGGATTAAGAGAGTGGTCTTTTATATTGATTTTTATAATTTTTTTTAGGCTGCCATTTTGTTTCGCCTTATAGGATTCGTACCAATTCTTCACCACTAAATCACACTTAATTCTTGTACACCAAAATGTTTTCAGTTTATTTCTATGTCATATATTTGTAAAACATTAACCCCCTTATTCACTAAAAAGGTTTAAAATTTAGACCAGGTCTAGTTGCCACGGTACTTACAACTCTTAGTTCGCCATTTATGTTTCGCTTATGTCACTGTCATTTTGTGATTGTGATATTTATAAAAATTATTTGTTCAATTGTTGAAAATGTCGTCTTAAACCTACAACTGTCAAGTTAGACCTGGTCTAAATTTAAACCTCTTTAGTGAATACGGGTGTTAAAGTTCATTTACTTTGTAAACATTTGTAGTTTAACAAGTAAATTTTTTAAAAATGTTTTAGGCCATAATTTTTTCCCGCCATCTTGGATTGCTATCAGGACATCCTTATGTAATCTTTGATATTTATACAACATATTGAAGTCAAATGGATAAGTAGTTTTTCTGGCTAAGCCCCGAATAATCAGAGACAAACTTCCATACCAGGGGCGTGCAGTCCATGAAAGCAAAACATCTTCTAAAATGTAATTTTTGAAATAGGAAACCATTAATTTAGTTTATAATAAAAATGCTAAAATATTATCTTAATTATCAAGCCCATAATAAATGTGGCCTTGACTCCGACTCAGCCACAATAGAATATGGAATAGAACCTATGCGGGCCGCTAGCTTCTCTGCAGCCAAGTCCTGTATGCTTGATTTCCTGTGAATCGAGCCAGAGGTTATTGAACTTTCCACCGGCTGTTTGCAATTTTTGCATTTCAGTCACGTGCTTTAAGTGGGGGCGGAAGCTATCGTTGGAGAGGTTCTTTGTTTGAACGGCTATCCGTGTGTTGTGTGATACGTACGTCGCGTCGTGCATGGTGCGATATGGAAGACAATAATACGGACGTGGATATGCAAATACCGTCAACTTCGGTTGTCGGTAATAACGTTGGAAATGTTGGCGAATTTAGAAAGAAGAGTGTGTGTGAATGTGTGG
Source organism: Kuschelorhynchus macadamiae (assembly GCA_030620095.1). NCBI lineage: Eukaryota > Metazoa > Arthropoda > Insecta > Coleoptera > Curculionidae > Kuschelorhynchus > Kuschelorhynchus macadamiae. The sequence continues at coordinate 16,679 of JAUTXW010003975.1, forward strand.
TGTGTGTCTTAATAATAAAGAGATTTTCAACATTAAACTTCGCTGATAAGCTTCAAATAATTTCCAAAGGAAGGGCAAAACCGCCTATGAAAAATTTAACCACAAAAAATGAAAAACTGTATTAGGAAAAACAATACGAACAATTTAAATGGCTAACAGGGTGTGAAAATAAAAGTAAATTATTTTGTTGGCCATGTTTACTTTTTGAAAATGAAAAAGGTCTCTGGAATAAAACTGATTTTTCCGATTTAAACAATTTCCATAAAGCTGTAAAAAGACGCATTGTGTCCAAAGCGCATTTACAGGCCGCCATAAAAGAAAAAGTTTTCGGCAAAACCAGAATTGAACATGACCTTAATAAACAGTTGGAAATTAGTCACCGCCAACACAATGAACTACTCGATAAAAATAGGCAAATATTAAGAAGACTTATCGATATTGTTTGTTTTCTCGGAAAGCACGAATTGGGATTTAGAGGTTATGACGAAACAAGGGTTTCTTCAAATAGAGGAAATTTTCAAGATTTACTTAGTTTAATGGCTAAATATGATGATTGCTTAAAAAATCATTTAGAGCAGTCTAGCGTTTTTCGCGGAACGTCGAATCGAATCCAGAATAATTTAATTTCCGCTGTTGCAACCATTATTCTAAAAAGAATTAAACAGGAGATTGGCGAGGCGAGGTTTATTGCTATTGTTCTGGACGAAACAACTGATATTACTAATTTTAGCCAATTATCTATAGTAATACGCTACGTTAAAATAGACGGAAGTATTCAAGAGCGATTTTTAGGTTTTAAAAAAGTGTCCGAAAATCATACAGCAGATGCATTATATACCGTAGTTTATAACGTTATTAAAGAAATTAATGGAGAGAAAAAATTAGTTGCTCAAAGCTATAATGAAGCTGCAGTGATGGCCGGACAATTAGGGGGTCTGCAAGCTAAAGTTCGAGAAACTTTCCCAACGGCTGTGTTTGTCCATTGTTTTGCTCATAAATTAAATGTAGTTTTATCCTAGTCCATCAATCACAATTAAAGAGTGTAAAGTATTTTTCGTTACTTTAAGTGGCATGGCTGCTTTTTTTTCCGAGTCAGCAGCTCCTACTAGGTGGAACTATAATGGAAGACTTGTGTTAACAGTATCTGAAAATCGTGAATCACTGATTGAACTATTTGAGAATATAATAGAAAATAATGAAACGTGGAACTCAGAAGCAATAAATAGTTCGAGAGGGTTTCTAGACTGTTTGAAACGAGATTTTAATTTTAATTATTGTTGTTATGTTAAGCCAAAAAGAGATGACCTTGACCTATTTTGGGAAAAAACGATAACGTTAAGTGGAGCCACAAGCCAAGCGTCTTCGAACAGACAAGGAAGATGTTCAAACATTATACAGGCGCCTCTTTTATGAAATAATCGATCAAATTCAGCAACAACTAAACTGTAGATTTAACGGTTTAAATGATTTTAAACTCCTCGAGCTCTGCAATTTTGATGTGTTTAAAGGAAAAACTTTTCCAGAAGATGCATTTAAATCTCTTCTTCTTCATTATGGCCAGTTCTTCGACCGAGTGTTACTGCGATCTGAACTAAAAGTGATTTACGAAACTGATGACATTAGCGCAAAAAATAACGCTAAGGAACTAATGCAATTTTTAAAAGATAATGAGCTGGAAGATGCCTACACCGAAGTGTCGAAATTGTGTGAATTAGTATTGACAATACCTGCCACAAGTTCATCAGTAGAACGCAATTTTTTAACACTTAAACGTATACAAAAATTCGTGAGAAATTCAACGGGACAGGAGAGACTTTCTCATACATCGCTGTTGTCCATTGAAAATAAACTTCTCCAAAATATGTCGGAGCATCGACGTTTTTATGATGACGTCATTGACGAATTTGCAAAAAATAATGAAAGAATCGAATTACATTACAAATAGGTTAAGTTTCTAAAAATTGCTTCCCTTTCTTAAAATTTCACCACACGCCCCTGCTCCATACCGACAAACAGACCGACGGAATTGGGAAAACATACAACGGAACAGAACGTCCATTATATTCGACATATTAGATCATAATAATCTAGATAAGAACTTAATAGACTTAGTGGAAGCTTGTCTTACATCTTTATTTCATTTTTCAAGGAACTCTTTATGAACAAACTTCAGGGGCAGCTATGGGATCTCCTCTATCACCTGTGGTAGCTAATATCTTTATGGAAGCCTTTGAGGATATTGCTCTAACATCCGCTCCACTAAAAACAAACCTGGTTTAGATATGTAGATGATACTTTTGTTATTTGGCCTCATGGACAGGATAATCTCCTCATATTTCTGAATCACCTTAATCAACAACATCATAACATAAATTTCACAATGGAAATTGAATCTAATGGAACAATTCCCTTCCTAGATGTATGTGTTCAAAGGAAGGAGAATGGTACATTAGGATATTCTGTATATAGAAAACCGACGCATACAAATAGAAACTTAAATGCAAATTCCCATCACCATCCAGAACAAAAGAACTCGGTTATTAACTCACTAGTATTCAGAGCTATTTCGATTTCTGATCAAGATTCTCTAACATCGCAAACATCGAAACTGACCTCATAGGGAATGGCTATTAAACCGAAGTATGAAGATATTACGCGTTCAATTAAAATATATATTAATCCAACTCCGCCATGACAGAATGATAAGGAGCCACCGTTAGGTATACACACAAGAAGATTGGACAATGTTTTCGATCAGTGGCGGCTCTTCGATAGGGGCTTTCTTAGATGCTACTTTCCCCAACCCATGGATTGGTCGAAATGGGTCAGTTGCGTGGCCACCTCGATCACTAGACCTCACTTCATGTGAATTATTTTTAGAACAGGCCTTAGCAACAATAAGAGGAACAATGGTTACGACGCGCACAGTATTACGTAGGACAAAATGGTGCCAACTTTGAACATATTATTTAACTTCAGCTAGATATTGCACCTTTATTACTAACAGAAATGTGTAAATGTAATGTAAATGTAAAGTAGTTGTAATATAACGCTTTCACAGCTACCGAGCGGCAGCCGAACGTGATAGCAAATGGAATATGAAATCGCGATTTGGGTCCTCAGCCGGCCTCTTCTCATAATTCGATCGATCGGCCACGGCATCACGTCGGCACGCGGAAGTTCAATCGTTCAGAGGTCGCGCGGTCGATATTCTAACTCGATATTGTTTCGGACGTTTTTAATCGATGAAAATTGATTTGTACACTGTTTTTTGTAATATATATTTTTTTATTTTTATGATCCATGTGTGAGTTGGAAATATACAGGAAATAAAATGTTGATAGTGATTAGTGCAAAAAATAAACTAAAAAGTGCTTACGAACTTAATTTTGCAAAAATAACCAATTTCAAAGTAGTCTATGTTTGAGTTTTGAATGTAGATGAAATAAAATGACGGTAGTGCAAAAAATTAAACAACTAAAGAGTGCAAACGAACTTAATTTTGAGAAAATAGTAAGTAAATAGGTAAGTGGTCGCAATTTGCCTGTCTCTAACTCATTTAACTGTTATCTTTGTTTGTTGTTTTCTAAGAACTCGTTGGACTCATTATGGTGCAAAACTGGTCTTAGACTTAAAACACTTAAAGTGTCGGAAGTGTTGATATTCGCACTCAGCTAGACACAGCTTCTAGAAAATCCCTTACAGATTTTAATGAAAATGTATCCAAAAATCGTTATATTTTAAACAAAATTATAGATTGTGCAAAATTTTGTGGGGCATTCGAGCTGGCACTACGTGGCCATGATGAAACGGCTTTGTCTGAAAATACAGGGGTTTTTCGGGGGCTTATAAATTTTGTTGAGGAGTTGGACCAAGATAGACTATCCGCTTTAGCAATGTTAAGTATCGAGAAATCGTTTATGAAAGGAATGTGCGTGCAATTTTTTACGAACGTGTCATTCAGCATTTTTCCAATTCTAGAGAACGAAGAGTAGACTTGAACTTCAAGAGAATTTAAAGCTCAATTTGAAGATAAGATATTTATTTTTATTTTAAGAATGCCTATTTTTAAATTTGTTATTGACCTCTCAATATAATTCACCACGAGCCGCCACTGGGTTAGGGATGTTTTAAAGGGGATAATTATAATATTTTTAATTGATCACCCTGTTACAATTCGTTCAATAAACTGTAAGCCAGCAGCAAACAACGAATATGGCCGAGCTATTTCCTTGGAAACCGCATGGAGACATTGACCTACAAACAAGTATCATTATTTTTATGGGTTCGTATATCTAAAAGATTGGCAATGATGTTAAGACAATATAAATAGACCTAGGTTTTTGTTTTGTATAAATAGGAACAGTTTCGAGTTATGAATGAACGTAAATGCTCTTGAACTATTTATAAAGGGGATTTTAAAGGTCAAAAAAATAACGCGTATCAACAGGATATTTTATTCAATTTAAATTGACGATGAGCTTGCAGTACGTACTGCACTATGTGAATAGGGGAAATTAATTTGAATTCTTTGATAAAATAATTTTAGATCTCAAAATCTTTCATTCGTTTTTACGTAAGTATCGTAATCATGAAAAAATGACCCTTCGAAAAAGAAAAAGATCCGCAATCTTTGCGTTTTAGGGTCGCTAGATTCCTAGATTTCCATAGGTCTGTCGTTCTGACTGTATGTGGCATAGCTTTAAACTACTTATCCAATAGACTTTAAATTTTGGTCAAAAATCAAGGATTATGTTAGGATGGAATGGCAACATTTTGGTAAAAATTTACCCGGAACTTCCCTCGTATTAATCTTTCCATTCATTAGGAATAGTAAAATGTAACCCAATTTAGTTCGGCACATGTCATTAGTATACTGTATTTTACCAGTTTCTACCTAAGCCACACTATTTTTTGGGCATGATTTAAAATAAATTGATTTTTTTACACTGATTTTTAAAGACTGCCATTTTGTATCGTCATTTAGAATTCATACAACTGGATCATACTCAATTTTGCTGCAAGATATTAAGTCAATTGCATAAGATTTTTTATACAAAATAAATGTAATGAAATAAAAACCTTATCAGACATATATTCCTCCAATGGTTATCGAATATGCAACACAAACATCCCTATCCGAGAAACTACTAACAGCTCAACACTAATAGATCACGTTTTGATTAATTCTGATAAAATAATAGACCTACAACTAAAAACAAGTGCTCTTAGTGACCATCAAATACAGATTATTTCCATTATGAACAAAAAACCAGGAACAAAAAAATTTTAATTAGAAATTTTTATACGGATAACGTAAAGAAGGAACTTCCAGTATTAAATGAAAATAAATATTTTTTCAAAGACCCAAATGAATTATATAACGCTATTTTACAAATTTTTGAAAAAAGTTCTTACAGTACAACAGCAAAACTTAAAGAAAATTCCAAACCATGGTTCAGTCTTGAATTAGCAAAGTTAATTAAATATAGAGATAGGCTTTATGCAAATAAGAAAACTAACCCAAATAACAAATATTTTTAAGAAATTTATAACTGTTATAATAAACTTGTCAAAAAAGAAATAAGAAAAGTCAAACAAAATTATTTTAAAGAACAATTTTCAACTAAAAACCAAAAAATTATTTGGGATAATTAAAATTTTATTTTAACAAATCAAACAAGAAAAACAAAAATAATTATTGATTATCTATTAGTTAATGATAGTAAAATAGAAGATACCCAAATTATATGTGAAGAAATGAACAATCACTTTGTAAACATAGGAGAACAACTTGCAAATAAAATTCAACCAATGAGTGACTATATTGAATTCCTATTAAAATTATTAAACATGTAAAAAAGAATTAATTCCTATATTAATTTTTTTAACAAAAATTTCTATTGATAAAGGTATTTTTCCAGAAAAAATTAAAATTGCTAAGATAATTCCAATATTTAAAAGTGAAAAACGATATGAATGTAATAATTATCGACCAATATCTATATTACCAGTGTTTTCCAAAATAATAGAAAAAATTACTACTAATAGATAATAATCAATATTTGGAAAATGAAAATTTACTCTTTAATAAACAATATGGCTTTCGCAGATTCAGGGATACCGAAACAGCTGTTATAACACATATTCAAATTAACGTTGATAATAATAAATAATGCTGTTTACTATCCTTGGATCTAATGCATTTGATACAGGAAGTCATCATATTCTTTTACGAAAATTATATAATATTGGAATAAGGGGTAATATGTATAATTTACTTAAAAATTATCTAAGTAAGCGCAGACAGTTTGTACAAATAAATAATGCAATAAGTAATCAAAAAGAAATACTTTGTGGAGTACCACAGGGATCAATATTGGGGCCAATTTTATTTTTAATTTATATAAATTCAGTTTCTAAATTAAATTTAAAAGGCAATATTCAATTGTTTGATGAAAACTTAAGTTGGAAAAATCATATTCAGAGTATAAGAACCGCTATAACTCCATTAATAGCAGTATTATACAAAGCAAGGTATTTCGTACCATAAAAATTCTTAAAAAACATATATTATTCTTTAATATATTCTAAATTCCAATATTTAATTTCAATTTGGGTATCTGCGTGTTCGTCACATATTAAACCTTTAAAACAATTGCAAAATAAAACTCTAAAATGTATTTATAAACTAGCATTTTTGGAATCTTCTATTAACCTATATAAACCTAACGGATTTTTAAACTTACAGAATATTTATAATTTCAAAATTTACGTTTTAATACACTCTATTATTAATAATGGAAAAAAATCAAATATTGTATTTAAAAATCTAATACTTTACGTAATCATGATACAAGACATTGCTTACAATTACAGACCATTACAATAAAAAGTAACTTTGGGAAAAAATCAATTCTCCACGATGGTTTAAAAATATATAATAACTTACCAGAGACTATAAGACATACAACAAAATTCCCAATATTTAAAAAATAATTAAAAATGCATTTTTTACAAGAATAAAAATGAATAGATTTATTTCAACCTAGTTTTTATATTATATTGAATTATAACATAGGAGTGTTTTCATTTATTACAACTTTATTATTATTATTTTCTATTGTTATATGTTACATTCCATGTAATAAACTTATACAAGTTGGTTTGGAATAAGACAGTTTAAAGTTTTTATCCTGATTTTTTAGACATTTTATTTGTTATTATATTTTATGAGTTAATCTCTATATCACACTTAATAGATGTCCAAAATTCAAAATTTAATGTAAAAAGCAGTTTTTTAGACTGATTTTTTAAAATAATTTATTGGTCCGCCATTTTGTTTTGCTGCCTTGGATTCATTTTTCAGTTTTTGTGTAATATTAGCGATAACTTGGATAATTTGTTTTTTAATATTTTTTTTTTAACATTTCACAGGCCGCCATTTTGTTCCCTCACATAGAATCTTTACCAAACTTAATCAAAAATCAAAATTTGAAGTCAAACCCTTAAGTAGTTTTTAGATACAACGCGCACTGAGAGACGCGATTTCCTGTGGCGTATCTGTCATAGTATTGTCGTACTCCATACTCTTTGGAATGCAGCGATTATTACTTTTAAGGGAGTTCACATAAGACCAAAAATGTTTTATATTGTTGGGAACCATTTACTCGAGGTCTGAAACATACATTAAGTAACTATATTCAATTGATTATTTTGATTCCTTTCTCAACCTGGAGTAACGGAGATAATCTTCTTGTTTTTTAGAACGTTTATATTGAAGGTATGCTTTGTTTTTTTAGTTAAAAGTTTTTTGTTTCTCCTGTATACCATCGAGGATATTTTTTACTCCTTTTATGTATCTTTGGGACGTGTTTTTCAATCCCTTGAAATAAAGTTTTGTAAAAACTCTGTACCACATGGTCAATGTCCTTACTTTCCTCCAACCAATGCCAGTTAACATTTAAAAAATAGTTATTTAATCCACTGTAGTCAGCCCTATAAAAGTTATATCCAAGGTCGTCTTCAAATTCCAAAGAGGGGTTAGTTAATAATGAAAAACAATCTCCATAGGTGAGTGATGTTGAACGATATTATCAAGAGGCATCTGTGCAAACTCAACTTTAACGTCTGGAAGCTCCTCGCAGAAAATGAGATCTAAGTATTTCCCAAATTCATTTGGTATATGATTAATTTGTTGCAGTTCATTCAAAAACATTCCAGTAATTAATTTTGTTTTGTTATCTTATATGTATACCATAATGTTACCAGTTCACTCCTATGTAACACTAAATTTTTGTGCAAAATTTGAGGCAAATTTGATAATTAGTTTTTTCAGTAATAATTTTTTAACATTTCATTAGACCGCCATCTTGCTCCGGCTTATTGGATTTTTACCAAAATATTACCAGGACATCCCCATATGACCCTTAATTTCTGATTAAAATTGAAAGTCAATCTGATAAGTAGTTTTTAAGCTATGTCTCGAACTGACAAACAGACAGACAAACCGACGGATTTGATAAAACTTATTTTTGACACCTAGGGACGCTAAAACCTGAAGATGTAAATCCTGAGAGGTTGATTTTTTCACGATACAAACACTCTATTTGGCCGCCATCTTGGGATAGTACCACAATTTTACTAGTTCATCTCTATCCCACAGTTATAGCAAACAATTTGAAATCAATTCATTAACGTATTTTTTTCAGGCTGATTTTTTAAATATTTTATTAGGACGCCATTTTGGATTTGTACCAAAATTTTACCAGTTGTTTCATACATAAAACTTCACTTTTGTGCGGAATTTGAGATACATTGGAAAAGCAGTTTTTTAATAATATATGTTTTTAACATTTCACTAGGCCGCCATTTTGTTCTGCCGTATTGGATTTTTACCAAAATGTTACCGGGACATTTTCATATGACCCTTAATTTTTGGGTAAAATTTGACCACAATCTAAAAAGTAGTTTTTAGTCTATGCCGCGAATTGGCAGACAGACAAACCCACCGAAAGACCGACGGAATTGATAAAACCTATTTTTTGGCACTTGGAGACGTTCAATCGAATACGTAAAATCTGAGAGGGTGATTTTTTCAAGATTACAAACATTCTGTTTGGCCGCCATTTTGTTCCGCCATCTTGAATTAGTACTACAATTTTACTAGTTCATGTCTCTACCACAGTTAGTTACGGCATAAAATTTGAAAACAGTTAATTAAGTAGTTTTTCCCGGCGGAATTTTTAAATATTTTACTAAGCCGCCATTTTGTTCCACCATCTTGGATTCGTACGAAAATTTTACTACTTGATTCCTACATAATACTCGATTTTTGTGCAAAATTTGAGATACATTGGAAAAGTAGTTTTTTAATAATAATGCTTTTAACATATCACTAAGCTAGGTTTTTAACATAAACTCGCCATTTTGTTTTGTCTAATTCGGGTATCCCCATATGACCCTAAATTTTTGACAAAAATTTGAAGTCAATCGGGTAAGTAATTTTTTCTCTATGCCGCGAACAGACAGACAGACCGACGGAATTGAAAAAAAAAACATGTTTTTCGGCATCTAGGGACCCTGGAACGTAGAGATCTGAAAACATCTCGGAGGGTGATTTTTTCACGATTACACTTTTACGAGGGAAGTAAGCTTAAAATGTTAAAAATCATTGAGAAACTACTTATCGAATAGTTCCGAAATTTTGCAAAAAAAGTACGATAGATGTAGTCGAATGCGGTCTTATCGTGCGGGTCCAGAGGTCACCAACATTATGAATCAAATCAGAATGAATACCCAAATGTTGTGTGATTCTTTTATCGAGCTATTAAATCTCGATGGGCTATTTACAAATATACAGGCCTTAATAAAGTCGGAAGGCGGTTCGAATCAGTGGAACAATCCGGATATGTTCTGTTTATACAGCCACTTAATAAAAGTGAGATTTTTTTTTTCAATCACCAAAAATTACGAGCATTTCATGTCATTTACTTAAATGCGGGCCACTCCTGTGCAAAGAAAACTTGTTTTTTTTTGGATTGTGATAACAAAAACATTTTATTTTGCAAAAATATTATACACTTTTGTTAAAAACACAAGATAATTAGTTATTACTTCCCTCATGAGATTTTTTCAGATCTTTACGTTTAAGGATCCCTAGACGCCGAAAAACATGTTTTCTCAATTCCGTCTGTCTGTATGTATGTCTGTCCCTCAGTCTGTCTGTTCGCGGCATAGCTAAAAAAACTACTTATCTGATTTCTTCAAATTTCAGTCTAAAATTAAGGGCCATGCATACGAAAAATACAGGCTATATATATATATATATATATATATATATATATATATATATATATATATATATATATATATATATATAGTATGTATTTTTCGTTAGCCCCGAATATCTGGTAAAGCGATTTTACCGATTTTTATATATCAAATTTTGTCTTATAATTAATAAAAAAAATTACTTAATTTAAACACGCTTTAAAATTGGAACAAGTATTCTATAATTATTTATTTATTGCCTACAAAATTACAAATGTACTAAAAAAGTCAGCAAAAAAATGGTGTCAAATCTAATAAAAAAAATTTTAAATTAAAATTCACTGGCTAATATCCAGGAGCCAGTGGCAAAAGCTCTGAGAATCGGTATAAGGAATGTACAGAAACTTGTGCATGAAAAAAAAAACATAATTTACTTCCGAAGAAGATTAAGAAATGTACACAAAAAAATCCAAAGGCAAAGGACTTAAGTTACAATGCCAAGTGGATATTCATAATGCAATTTATGATTTATATACGTCAAAGACTAATATAATCCTTCAAAAACTTTTTAATATTATAGACTAAAAAATATCATCATCACTTAAAAAGTCGTCATCTTCTGAGTCGTCCTCAAATGGCGCAATGATCATTGGTGCTATTTCGACATCTAGAACTCGTTCTCGATTCCACCAATCCCATATTAATTTCTGCGTATGTTCTACAGATTTCTTCCAGTACTCCGGCGTAATATAATTTAATGAATCTTGCCAAACAATTTGCACTTTATCTGATGTAAGATCATCGTTCACGTGTTTTTCGTAATATGATTTTGCCCCAGCCCATATTAATTCTATTGCGTTAAACTGGCAATGGTATGGCGGCAGTCGTAAAACCTCATGTCTATTTTCCCGTAATATTTCATCTACGGCATATATTGTTAGTTTTTTAATAGATTTTGCCATTAAAAAAAGCATAGAGTATTGGGGTAAGGATTTTGTTTTTGTTTTATTAGCCAGTCATAAATATCACTTTTCTTCCAGGATGAAGTAGGTTGTTTATTTAAGATTCTTGAATGATAAGATGTATTGTCCAGAATGATTAAAGATGGAGCATCTAAATTTGGAAACAGTTGTTCTTTTAACCACTTTTCAAACAGTTCACAGTTCATATTATAATGGTAGTCCATACTTTTGGATGTTGAAGAAAACAGTAAACTTGCACCTAGGAGAAATTCTGTTGAAGAGCCTGCATGCAAAATGATGAACCGTTTTCCCGTCCCACATCCCTTTTTTCTCTTGTCACTTTTTACAGACTCGTCCTGCCAAGATTTCGAACCACTTCCATTTGAAAATATCCAAGTCTGGTCTAAAAATACCACTTTTCTAAATTTTGAATTAACATTTTCCGTGAATTTCTTTAAAAACTGGATACGCTAACTTGCTATATGTGGCAACTCGCATAAAAATCTTCGATTACAGTCCTTTTTATATCGAAAACCCAACATTTTTATTAATTTTGACGATTTTAGTCCAATTTCCAATATGCCTCGATTTTTTAAAGCTTCTTTTAAAGCTTGAAGGTTTATATTAGTTTTTGATGTGTATAAATCGTAAATTGCATTACAAACATCCATTTTTACATTGTCACTTAAGTCTTCTGTCTTTAACTTTTTACGTGTACATTTCCTAATCTTCTTCGGTAGTAATTTACGCTTTTTCTCATGCACAATTTTCTGCACAGTCCTTATACCGATTCCCAGAGCTTTTGCTACTGTCTCCTGGATATTGCCCGGTGAATTTTTATTTTCGTAATATTTTATTAGATTTAATACCATTTTTTTCGCTTGTGGATGCAAAAAACCCGAAAATTGTTTTATATTACTCATTTTGTTGAAGTGACATCGCTCAAAGATTTTTGCAACTGCTGGTATTTATATGTTTACCCTCTTTTTTTATATGAAAATATCATAGGTCTATCTAATTAATCTTCCGGATTTTATGCGGAGGATATGATTACACGTAGGGATAAACTGCTAAAATATTGATGTGAAGTAGGGCTGTCAAAGGTTACGCTTAACCGGTTAAGCTTGTCTCGGTTAAACGCGAAAACCCCATGTTGAATAACTGGTGTTTGTTTAACCGATCCGACCGATTAAGGAAAGTTCAATTAACCGATCTGCAAGACACCCCGGAGCAACAAAATCCTTGTATATAGACATTCGTATATGATAATAATGCCCTTTTTTGTCAACGTTCATAATTGGAGGCCCGATCCCCCGTTTAACAGGGGAATCCATAGTTGAAGAGACCAAAAGAGGAAGGGGACACTCAGTATTTAGGTAGGAATTGTAAACAAGTCTTTACAAATTTTCTTTACAATTTTCTTTTATATTTTTCTTTCTTAAATAAATTACGTATATTTAAACTATTTCTTTTTGTGGTAAAATAAGTGATGTTAACAATAATAATAAGACAGACGGGTGACGAATAATCGGCCTGATGTGGTACTGTTAAATAAGAAAACAAAGACAGGTTATTTGGCAGATGTTGCTATACCCAACAATAACAACGTGTTGGATAAATATCAAAAACCTGAAAATCATAGGACTTCATACTAACATCTTCATCGACATCCAGAAGGCAGTCCTGCTCAGTACTTGCCAAATAGTGAGAAAATTTTTACAGGACAACCCATAAACTAATAGAAAGCAGCCCATTCCTTTTGATGCATGCATCCATGATGAGCTTGGAACCCTACATTTATTAAGAATTTGATTATCAATTTTGATAATAATAATAGTAATAATAATAATATAAAAAAATGCAATAAATAACAATTCATAGCATATGTATAAAGTTATTACCAATCTGTACGCAGTAGAATTTTGTACGGGGAAGTTGTGGGTAAAAGTGAATTTACCGATTTTGATATTAATTTAAAAAGTATAGTCTTAGTAATAAAAAGAAGATTCGAAGAAGAAACGTCGAAAAGTAATTCCAATACGTCAAGGACTGGGACCAAACACCTCGATTTCATACTGCTATTGCTGTTCACCAACATTTCTTAAAAAGTTTACGTGTTACCATAAATGGACTAACGGACTGATAATGATAGCTTATTTTTTTTAAATTAAAACATAAAACCGATGAGAAAAGTGGTTGAATTTTAAACAGCAACCAATTCGATAAATGACACAAGTTTAGTTTTTATTATTAATAACAAATAAAATTAAGTTAAATCTATACCCACATCTTCCTTTATGTTACAGAAGCATACCGTTAAACATCGCAGATTAGTAAAGGTCAAATCCGCAATTCATTGTTCCAATTGAGATCGTTGGCCCAACTTCACGGTAATAAAATAACATTTGCCAACTTTAAATACACTTTCACACTGAATCTGGGTTTTCTATTGCATGTAGTTAGAATCCCTACAGATGCCTCACGCAATCGAAGAAGAAACGTCGAAAAGTAATTTCAATACGTCAAGGACTAGGACCAAACACCTCGATTTCATACTGCTATTGCCATTCACCAACATTTCTTAAAAGTATATTACCATAAATGGACTAACAGACTGATAAATTTAACAGATGTGGGTCCATTTTTACTCAAAAATCAAGCGTGCGATGGTAAATAGGGATGAATTGGTAAAATTGTCATACCAATCCAACACGAGGAAACAAAATTGCAGCTTAACAAAGAGTTTAAAAAATTAGTGACAGCCTTTATCCGCAATGATAGCTTCTTTTATTAAATTTAAACATAAAACCGATGAGAAAAGTGGTTGAATTTTAAACAGTAACCAATTCTATAAATGACACAAATTTAGTTTTTATTATTAGTAACAAATAAAATTAAGTTAAATCTATACCCACATCTTCCTTTATGTTACAGAAGCATACCGTTAAACATCGCAGATTTGTAAAGGTCAAATCGGTAATTCATTGTTCCAATAGAGATCGTTGGCCCAACATCACGGTAATAAAATAACATTTGCCAACTTTAAATACACTTTCACACTGAATCTGGGTTTTCTATCGCATGTAGTTAGAATCCCTAAAGATGCCTCATGCAATCGAAGAAGAAACGTCGAAAAGTAATTCCAATACGTCAAGGACTAGGACCAAACACCTCGATTTCATAGTGCTATTGCCATTCACCAACATTTCTTAAAAGTATATTACCATAAATGGACCAACAGACTGATAAATTTAACAGATGTGGGTCCTTTTTACTCAAAAATCAAGCGTGCGATGGTAAATAGGGATGAATTGATAAAATTGTCATACCAATCCAATATGAGGAAACAAAATTGCAGAATAACAAAAAAAATTAATGGCAGCCTTTATCCGCAATGGTAGCTTCCTTTTATTAAATTTAAACATAAAACCGATGAGAAAAGTGGTTGAATTTTTAACAGTAACCAATTCGATAAATGACATACATTTAGTTTTTATTATTAGTAACAAATAAAATTAAGTTAAATCTATACCCACATCTTCCTTTATGTTACATAAGCATACCCTTAAACATCGCAGATTAGTAAAGGTCAAATCGGTAATTCATTGTTCCAACTGAGATCTTTGGCCAATTTCACGGTAATAAAATAACATTTGCCAACTTTAAATACACTTTCACAATGAATCTGGGTTTTCTATATCATGTAGTTAGGATCCCTGAAGATGCCTCATGCAATCGAAGACGAAACGTCGAAAAGTAATTCCAATACGTCAAGGACTACGACCAAACACCTCGATTACATACTGCTATTGCCGTTTACCAACAATTCTTAAAAAGTTTACGTGTTACCATAAATGGACTAACCGACTGATAAATAAATAACAGATGTGGGTCCAATTTTGCCCAAAAATCAAGGGTGCGATAGTATATAGCGATGAACTGGTTAAATTGTCACACCAATCCAATATGAGGCAACAAAATTGCAGCCTAACAAAATGTTTAAAAAATTGGTGGCAGCCTTTATCCGCAATGATAGCTTTCTTTTATTAAATTTAAACATAAAACTGATTCGAAAAGTGGTTGAATTTTTAACAGTAACCAATTCGATAAATGACATAAATTTATTTTTTTTTATTAGTAACAATTAAAATAAGTTAAATCTATACCCACATCTTCCTTTATGTTAGAGAAGCATACCGTTAAAAATCACAGATTAGTAAAGGTCAAATTGGCAATTTATTGTTCCAACTGAGATCGTTGGCCCAACTTCACGGTAATAAAATAACATTTGCCAACTTTAAATACACTTTCACACTGAATCTGGGTTTTCTATCGCATGTAGTTAGAATCCCTAAAGATGCCTCATGCAATCGAAGAAGAAACGTCGAAAAGTAATTCCAATACGTCAAGGACTAGGACCAAACACCTCGATTTCATACTGCTATTGATATTCACCAACATTTCTTAAAAGTATATTACCATAAATGGACTAACAGACTGATAAATCTTACAGATGTGGGTCCATTTTTACTCAAAAATCAAGCGTGCGATGGTAAATAGGGATGAATTGGTAAAATTGTCATACCAATCCAATATGAGGAAACAAAATTGCAGAATAACAAAAAAAAATTAATGGCAGCCTTTATCCGCAATGATAGCTTCCTTTTATTAAATTTAAACATAAAACCGATGAGAAAAGTGGTTGAATTTTAAACAGCAACCAATTCGATAAATGACACAAGTTTAGTTTTTATTATTAGTAACAAATAAAATTAAGTTAAATCTATACCCACATCTTCCTTTATGTTACAGAAGCATACCGTTAAACATCGCAGATTAGTAAAGGTCAAATCGACAATTCATTTTTCTAACTGAGATCGTTGGCCCAACTTCGCGGTAATAAAATAACATTTGCCAACTTTAAAAAGTTAAAGCCACCGTCAATTATACAATCGAAACTATTGCATTCCTAAAGTGGTTTAAATTAGCTCATTTCTCCAATTATTAACACTCGTAATTGGATTTCTTCAGCTAGCAGCGTTATTCAACGGTAAACGAAATACAAAAACCGTCTACTGTATAAGTAGATATTTACATTTTTCCCTGAAGGTTACGTAAAATACCAGATAACCCGTTTGGCCATTGTCTGGGTATTTACTTTATTTTATACACGATTCTGCTGTGTATACTCCTTCAATGATATTTGTTTGTATTTTTGTATTACGCGGGTCCACTTTTAATTTTGGATAAATCAAATTGGGGTCACGCAGTCAAGCATTTCATAGAGAAAAACATTAATATATTTTTAACATCACCATATTATTAAAGTGACTGTTAGTTGCGTAAATATCAAATTAAAATTATTGAAGATAAATCCACTTCTATAATAAAATGGCTATTTGAATATTACGTTTCGTCACTTTGACATCGATAAAAAAAGTGGCATTGTTTTTTTACAGAGATAAAAACTTCTCCAGCTATAATAAAAACTTGTGTAGCCCAAAATTAAGTAAATTAAATTAAAAAATCGGTAAATATTCTGATTTTTTAAGACGGCCGTTTTGTATCGTCATTTCAACTCATACCAGTTAATCCCTGTAACATATTCATTTTGATATTAAGTCAATTAAATAAGATTTTTTACATTGATTTTTTTTAGACATTTTATTTGGCCACCATTTTGCCTTTCCGTGTTGAATTGATACCATAATTTTACCAGTTAATCTCTATATCACACTTAATATATGTTCAAAATTTAAAATTAAGGCAAGTTTTTTAGACTTTTTTTTAAAATAATTTATTATGCAGTCATTTTGTTTTCCCGTCTTGGATTCATACTAAAATATTACATTCCTTGGTTCTTCTGCAAAATATGAGATAAATTGGATAATTTGTTTTTTAGTTTAGTTTTGTTCCGTCATATTGGATTTTACCAAAATAATACCAAGTCATCCCCACATAACCCTTAAATTTTGGTCAAAATTTAAAGCAAGTAGTTCTTAGCTACGCCGCGAACTGACAGACAGACAAATCGAATTCAGAAAACATATTGTTTGGAATCTAGGGACGCTAAAACGTAAATACATATATGTAAAACCTGCCATTTTTTTCACAATTACAAACATTTTATTCACAATATTACCAGTTCATATCTATACCACAGTTAATTCTTGCACAAAATTTGAAATCAAAATCTATTAAGTAGTTTTTTTCAGGCTGAATTTTTTAATATTTTATTTCGCCATCTTGAATTCGTAACAAAATTTTACTTATTAATTACTAACACTTGATTTTTTGCAGAATTATAGGTAAAATGAATAAGAAGTAAGAAGAACATTTGGCTAAGCGGGCATTTTGCTTCTCCATAATGGATTTTTATCAAAATGTAACCAGGTCATTCCCATATGATTTTTAATTTTTGACCAAAATTTGTCAATCGGGTAAGTAGTTTTTTAGTTGTGCCGCGCAGAGCTGTGAGTAACTTGATGAAAAAGATACTTTTCGATAACTAGTTACTAAAAGTAACAAGTTACCGTAACTAACAAACATAGAAAAAGACTCCAAGTCTCGGTCTCATTAAATGATAATTTTACAATTCACAACAAACATGACACGCGTTTCGCCCTTTCGAGCATCATCAGACCTACAAACAACAGAGAGAACCTTAGTAAATAATCACACTCACAAATCCTAAAACAATAACTTACAAATACAACAAACACACTAAAGCACAACAAAACAAACAACTACTTATACATATTTGATGGACATTAAAATGAGGTTAAGTCTCACGTGAATAAACAAAATAAAATATTAAAAAAAGATTCATGTCTCTAGACGGGATCGAACCCAGACCACCCGAGTGAGACGCCGAAGCAACCACCCACAGACCACTAGACTAGTCGAAGAAAAGAACCAAAAACTCTCACTCTATGAATTAGTGAATGAAATGAAGGTTGCCTACAATTATTATTACATTAAATTGTTAA
Organism: Kuschelorhynchus macadamiae; assembly: GCA_030620095.1. Lineage (NCBI taxonomy): Eukaryota > Metazoa > Arthropoda > Insecta > Coleoptera > Curculionidae > Kuschelorhynchus > Kuschelorhynchus macadamiae. The sequence goes on from JAUTXW010003975.1 coordinate 34,902, forward strand.
ATATTAGGGTTGGTTCAAAATTAAAAACATCGTTAACGCAAGTGAGAATGGGACTTTTTATAGCTTTGGTTATTTCCATTTTTTCTAGAAGGTCAAGCTTTTTCCCCTTCGGACATTCATGTAAAACATCAACGTCAGAAATGGAAAATTCATGACCTGACTCCAACAAATGCTTGGCAAAAGCTGAAACAGTCTCAGTTATATCCGTATTTCTGAATTTGTTGACAAGGCTTAAATGTTCTCTCACCCTTGTGGAAATTTTTCGACCTGTTTGTCCCACATAGGTTGTGGAACATTCGCTACAATTTAGTGCATAAACCCCAGATCTGGACAATTTATCGGTTGTGTCCTTTGTCCTTACTAAATGTCTCTTGAGAGTATTTACTGTTTTGAATGAAATATTGACATTTTTAATATTTTTAAAAAATTTTGCCAATTGGAGAGAAATACTTCCGAAAAAAGTAATGCACTTGAAAAAAACTGTTTCATCGCTAAGTTTTGAATGTATGACAGTATAGGACATTTTGTACTTGTTTATAAATTTGTAATATAATTTGGTGATGGACTCCAAAGGAAAACCGTTATTCATAGCAATCTGCATTACAATATCACGCTCCTTATTAAACGTTTCCCTTGACAATGGTAAATTACACAAACGATAGAAAAAGGAGTTGAACGCGGCGAATTTATGTGTGTAAGGAGAGTTTGAAGCATACTGAATAACATTATCCGTGGACGATGTTTTCCGGTAAATCTCAAACTCTATCCTACTGTGTTTCCGCGATAGTAAAAGGTCAAGAAACGGTAGTTTTCCTTCATCTTCCATTTCCAATGTAAACTCAATTTTAGGATGCAAGGAGTTAACGAATTGTAAAAACTCTTCCAACTGATTTCTGTTGCCATTCCACACAATGCAAATATCATCCACGTATCTTTTATATGCTGTTAGGAAGGAGGCAAAATAACTATTCATTATCCTGTTTTCCAAATTGTTCATGAAAACCTCACTCAGAAATGGCGACAAACAAGAACCCATAGTCAGCCCAGACCTTTACCTATATAACTGTCCATTAAATTTGAAAAAATTTTGGTCTAAAACTAAGGTAAGAAGAGAAGTGAGGCCATCAACGAGTAACTGTGGCAAAGAAGATCTCGCCAATAAATCCCTTACCAACTGAATACAGTCTGCGGGAGGCACACTAGGAAACAAATTCTTGACATCCAATGAAACTAATAATGCATTGTGCGGAATATCAACGTTTTTCAGGTGATTAGCAAAGTCGATGGAATTCCTGGTAGAATATGTGCTATGAAAACCCGTTACGTCCCTAAGAACTCTATTTAGCCAAGCTGAAAGTTTATAGCATATATATATATATAGCATATATATATATATATATATATATATATATATATATATACAGGGTGATTCACGTGGATGGACCGTTAGACGTTTCTGGAGAACGGATTGATGGATCCTTCTGAAATTTCGGTTACTTACATAAATGACCTTGATCTACCGTTTTAAAATATTTTCAGCCTTACAGTGTTGCCGGTTATACTCAAAACCGGTGGCAACATCGCTATTTTAAATGAAATGCCCTATATTTTTTTACATTTTCTGAAACTACGCGTATTTCTGAGCAACTTTTCTAAATACTTCCCTATACCTATGTGTAGCCGTTTTTCAGGAATTAATTTATTTAGAATATTTTTAACGAAAACAACACTTCAAATAAATCTGAATTTCTCCCAACTCTAAAACAATTTTAATCTGAAATTTGGGATGCGGTTAGATAATGCCCTTAGGTATTTGATTTTTTTGTCATATTTTAGTTGAAGTATACAGGGTGCTCCAGAAATAGATGCATGTAGGTAACTTACAAAAGTGCGAGAAATTCGATTTTTTTAAATGAAACACCCCGTATATCAGTACTGATTTGAGTAGCTGATAAAAGTAGCTTTCTAATAATGTATACTTTGCCTATACCTAACTTTTCAAGTTTTTGATTTATAAGCATTTCTTTATGAAATATCAGAAAACATGTCATTTTCAATGACTATTTAATGTTGATTTTAAATGGAACACCCTGAATTTTTTCCTTTTATTCGATTCAGCATTAATTTTTGAATGAAAAATGCCAAAACTATCCTATAATACCTATTTTTGGTCATTTTAACATATTAAGGTTTTTTATACGGAATAACGGAATGGACGCAAAACAAGCGCTTTGAAAGCTTTTAGACAGTAGGCTGTGAAAAAGCAACGCCACGCTATTGACAAGCTTGCCATGATGATTTAACTCTTAATTTGAAGTAAGGCTGACATTTTTTTATTTACGAAAATGGCTGAAATATTTGATAACAATTATACGTTTTCTCATATTTGTGATTTGTTTGTAATCTTTGGTGAGTGTAACAAAATTTATGCTAGAGCATGTCGCGTATTTAATGAAAAATATCCAGAGTTAACTCCAATGACGAAGAAAAAATTCAAACGCATACAAAGGAATTATGTTTTGCATGGAACTTCGGTTTGTCCAAGACGCCGTGTGAAACTTGTCACCGGAGATGAAGATATAGAAATTATGGTGCTGGCATATTTTTATGCTTTTCCACGAAGCTCAATACGTAGTGCGGAGATTCATTTAAGAGTAAGTTATTCTTCTATTCAAAGAATGCTTTCCAAACATCTTATGCATAATTTTAAAGCAAATACTCTTCATGAACTATTGCCTACCGATTTTCTGCAAAGAGTGGAATTGTGTGAAATGCTCAAATAATCACAGAAATAATCACTATTGGTCTACCGAGAATCCAAATTTTATTGTCGAACGGAATCATCAACAAAAATTTTCTTTTAATGTGTTTTGCCTTCTTATGGACAACCAGAGTGTTTATTACGTGTATGATGATAATTTGGATCAAATGAAGTATATTGAAATTTTGCAAACCGTGGTGTCGGATTTTTTGGATAGTTTACCCTTAAACTTAGCTGTCCGCGTTTGGTATCAGTTGGATGAAGCTCCAGCTCATTGTACGGATTTGGTCAGTAATGAGCTGAATATTATGTTTGAAGATCAATGGATTCGCAGGCGAGGTCCATGGAACTGGCCTCCTAGATCACCTGATCTAAATCCTTTAGATTTTTTCTTGTGGGGGCACATTAAAAATTTAGTATACGATGGAACATTAATAAATAGTCGAGAAGAACTTTTAAATCGGGTTCATGCAGCTTTTGGTAGTCTACAGCCAGAACAAATTAGAAGATCTACAACATCACATGTAAAAGAAAACATTTTGAAATGCCTGAGACTAAATGGTGGCCATATTGAATAATTATTGTAACTGTTATTTTCACTTTTATTATTATATTATTTTTGTTGTATTGTTGGTTTTAAATAGTTAGGCTATTGTTTTATTCACCTGTTTAACAATATTTTTATTTATGTATACGTAATCTTTTTCTATTATTAGGTAGGTACATAATATTCATTTCTTGTTATTCCCACTAAAGTCTGAGGTAAAGTGTAGTTCCTTTGCATACATTCAATTTTTTTAACTAATTATGGTTAAATCTGGATGTTTTTCATTAAATAAGTGACAGGCTCTAGCATAAATTTTGTTACACTCCTCAAAAGTTACAAATAAATCGTAAATGTCAGAAAATCAGTAGTATTATTGTTTAATTATACTGCCATGGAGCCTTATATTAATTGTTTTCATGGCACACTACTACTAGAATCATTAAAAATTACTTGTTTTATGATATTTCATAAAGAAATGCTTATAAATCAAAAACTTGAAGAGTTAGGTATAGGCAAAGTATACATTATTAGAAAGCCACTTTTATCAGCTTCTCAAATAAGTATTGATATACAGGGTGTCCTATTTAAAAAAATCGAATTTCTCGCACTTTTGTAAGTTACCTACATGCATCTATTTCTGGAGCACCCTGTATGCTTCAACTAGAATATGACAAAAAAATCAAATACCTAAGGGCATTATCTAACCGCATCCCAAATTTCAGATTAAAATTGTTTTAGAGTTGGGAGAAATTCAGATTTATTTGAAGTGTTGTTTTCGTTAAAAATATTCTAAATAAATTAATTCCTGAAAAACGGCTACACATAGGTATAGGGAAGTATTTAGAAAAGTTGCTCAGAAAAACGCGTAGTTTCAGAAAATGTAAAAAAATATAGGGCATTTCATTTAAAATAGCGATGTTGCCACCGGTTTTGAGTATAACCGGCAACACTGTAAGGCTGAAAATATTTTAAAACGGTAGATCAAGGTCATTTATGTAAGTAACCGAAATTTCAGAAGGATCCATCAATCCGTTCTCCAGAAACGTCTAACGGTCCATCCACGTGAATCACCCTGTATATATGATAGTATGTTTTCATTCCACTTACACCAACGTCATAACAAGAAAGTGATCCTTGTTTGGAACATGTTCTGCATCACAGCAGACACACAGCATCACACCATTTTAGTCAAACGACGATCGCGATTCGCTCTTATTAGAGCTCATCAGGCCGCCATAGACTAGCCAGCCCCGTGTAGGGCAAAGGCACAAAATTGAATCACAAAAACAACTACTCCGCTGGCTAATACCACGACGGGCATTGAATTACATTGTAACTCCTGCCTTTCGTTGGGAGTATTAAATGATAGTATGTTTTCATTCCACTTACACCAACGTCATAACAAGAAAATGAATGATGATATATATATATATATGATTGATATTGATTCTTCGATCATTTTTTGCAACTTCGTCAATGACGTCATCATAAAAACGTCGATGCTCCGACATATTTTGGAGAAGTTTATTTTCAATGGACAACAGCGATGTATGCGGAAGTCACTCTTGTCCCGTTGAATTTGTCACGAAATTTTTTATACGTTTAAGTGTTGAAAAATTGCGTTCTACTGATGAACTTGTGGCAGGTATTATCAGTACTAATTCACACAATTTCGATACTCCGGTGTAGGCATCTTCCAGCTCCTTGTCTTTTAAAAATTGCATTAGTTCCTCAGCGTTATTTTTTGCGCTAATGTCATCAGTTTCGTAAATCACTTTTAGTGCAGATCGCAGTAACACTCGGTCGAAGAGCTGGTCATAATGAAGAAGAAGATATTTAAACGCATCTTCTGGAAAAGTTTTTCCTTTAAATGCATCAAAATTGCAGAGCTCGAGGAATTTAAAATCATTTAAACCGTTAAATCTATAGTTTATTTGTTGCTGAATTTGCTCGATTATTTCATAAAAGAGACGTCTATATGATGTTTGAACATCTCCCACCTTGTCTGTTCGAAGACGCTTGTCTTGTGGCTCTACATTTAACGTCATCGTTTTCTCCTAAAATAGGTCAGTCATCTCTTTTTTGGCTTAACATGGACTTAAAATCATCCACTTTTTTTAGGCAAAAAGCAATATCATTTGTTTTAGTTTGTAATATATTAAAAACATTGTCCGAGAATGGAAATATTTCTGAAAATATGTTCAAAAAATAATTAAAATTAAAATCTCGTTTCAAACAGTCCAAAAACCCCCTCGAACTATTTATCGCTTCTGAGTCCCACGTTTCATTATTTTCTATTATATTCTCAAATAGTTCTGTTACTGTTAACACAAGTCTTCCATTATAGTTCCACCTAGTAGGAACTACTTTGGGCAATCGTTTGTGGACAATGGAGTCCAAAGCTTGTGTAAGTTTTATTGACTTGGAAAAAAAGCAGCCATGCCACTTAAAGTAACGAAAAATACTTTACACTCTTTACTGTGATTGATGGACTAGGATAAAACTACATTTAATTTATGAGCAAAACAATGGACAAACATAGCACTTATGAAAGTTTCTCGAATTTAGCTTGCAGACCCCCTAATTGTACTGCCATCACTGCGCGCTCCATCATAGCTTTGAGCAACTAATTTTTTCTCTCCATTAATTTCTTTAGTAACGTTATAAACTAGGGTATATAATGCATCTGCTGTACGATTTTCGGACACATTCTTAAAACCCAAAAATCGCTCTTGAATACTTCCGTCTGTTTTAACGTATTACTATAGATAATTGGCTAAAATTAGTGATATCAGTTGTTTCGTCCAGAACAATAGCAATGAACCGCGCCTCGCCAATCTCCTGCTTAATTCTTTTTAGAATAATGGTTGCAACAGCGGAAATTAAATCATTTTGGATTCGAATCGACGTTCCGCGAAAAACGCTACACTGATCTAAATGATTTTTCAGCAATCATCATATTTAGCCATTAAACTACGTAAATCTCGAAAATTTCCTCTACTTTAAGAAACCCTTGTTTCGGCATGACCTCTAAATCCCAACTCGTGCTGTCCGAGAAAACAAACAACATCGATAAGTCTTCTTAATATTTGTCTATTTTTATCGACTAGTTCATTGTGTTGGCGGTGACTAATTTCCAACTGTTTATTAAGGGCGTGTTTATGACGGCCTGCAAATGCGCTTTGGGCATAATGTGTCTTTTTACAGCTTTATGGAAATTGTTTAAATCGGAAAAAGCAGTTTTATTCCAGAGACCTTTTTTATTTTCAAAAAGTAAACATGGCCAACAAAATAATTTACTTATATTTTCACACCCTGTTAGCCATTTAAATTGTTTGTATTGTTTTTCCGGATAAAAATGTCTAATACAGTTTTTCATTTTTGTGGTTAAATTTTTCATAGGCGAAGTTTAATGTTTAAAATCCCTTTATTATTAAGACACACATCACACATTCACACATACTCTTCTTACTAAATTCTCCAACAGCCGAAGTTGGTATGGTATTTGCATATCCACGTCCGTATTATTGTCTTCCATATCGCACCATGCACGACGCGACGTACGTATCACACAGCACCCGGATAGCCGTTCAAACAAAGAACCTACTCCAACGATAGCTTCCGCCACCACTTAAAGCACGCGACTGAAATGCAAAAATTGCAAACAGCCGGTGGAAAGTTCAATAACCTCTGGCTCGATTCACAGGAAATCAAGCATACAGGACTTGGCTGCAGAGAAGCTAGCGGCCCGCATAGGTTCTATTCGATATTCTATTGTGGCTGGGTCGTAGTCAAGACCGCATTTATTATGGGCTTGATAATTAAGATAATATTTTAGCATTTTTAATATAAACTAAATTAATGGTTTCCTATTTCACAAATTACATTTTAGAAGATGTTTTGTAATTTTTTTTTGTCAAGCACTGCTTCTCTTGCTTCCATGGACTGCACGCCCCTGCGTCCGAGTTAAGAAGACACACTCCAGAATTAGTTATTAGTTACTTTAAAAGTAAATAGTTACTAGTAATTAGTTATTATTCAAAAGCAATTAGTTACTTTTAAAATAACTAGTTACTTTTTAAGTAACTAGTTACTGTCAAAGTAACTTAGTTGAAATTAGTTACTTTTAGAAAGTAACGAAGAACTAACTACTTTTTTTCATAAAATGGCTAGTATATTCGAGTATCTAGTTACATTTTTCAGAAAGTAACTTTAAAAGTAACTAACCTGCTGGACAGTCGAACTGCATAACGTAATTTTTTGGGGTATTTTTAACGTTCGATATTTCAAAAACGGTAAGCTAAATTGAAATGCGGTTTTCGACGTCAGCTTACTCAAGGTGTGTAGATTACAAACTCGACTGGTGGATCGCCAGATATGATGGGAAAAGGTTTGTACAGGGTGTAAACTAAAACTCTGCATTTTTTAGAAAATTTCATTTAACGATATTTTTTACAAAACAATATTTTATTTATTGTCATATACACTAAAATAATCTATGATTAGATACAAAAAAACAATTTCTCCCGTTTTTTGAAATTGCCATTTTTTCGGAATATACAGGGGATTTTCAAAAATTTGTACATGGGTTCACAAACAAAATCCCAACTCACTAGTGATAACTCAAATCAAGCTCACTGTGGTATTGTTTTCATTATTTATGACACTGCTATTAGGAAAAAATACAATAATATTATACAGGGGTCTAAAAAAGCTTACAGTTGATTTAATTATGAAAATTTCATGATTTTGCACATTTTTATGCATTGAACATTGAAAACTAAAGAAAGTATAATAAAACGTAAAAATTTTCAATCCCGTTAGTTGATTTACATAAATTAGAGTATTTTACCGAAACGGTTTTTTAAATTCCATCCTAACCTCACTTCCAAAGAAATTAGCGGTGCAAATGTATAGCGCTACTTTTCAACAATATTGTAAAGTGTTTTTTGAATATATTCGATTTTTTAGAACTGAATGATTATTATAACGAAATTGTAGCATTATTATACCTGGAAAGCAAGTACCAGTAGCGTTTTATAATAATTTCATAATTATACCGGGTGGCCAAATAAGCGTGCAATGTACTGTATCTCGGAAACTACTGATTTTAGAAACTTGCTGTAAAATTTTTTTTAACTATAGTGGCCAAATAAATGCTGGAAAAAATTTTTGAGTTTCTAAGATGACCGCTAGGGGGCGTAACAGCAAATGAAAAATACATAGAAATGCCGATTTTCGCTGGATTTTTTACTATTTCCGCTAAATTGTAAGATGGAAGGTTTATGGCCTGTGCACCGTCTAATCTTAGTTGGCGTTGCGATAAAAATGTCATGGATTCCATGGATACGACAAAATGCTTAATTGGATATTCTTCCTCGTTTGTCATTTTGACGTACTGTTTCTTAAACTCATATTTTTACATTTTACTTCGTGATTTTACCTTTTATTGATTTTTATTTTGTTTGTTTTTTGTGTATTTAATTCATACCTTCTCGATGCGGAGACTAACTGCTGCCGAAAGGCAAAATGCCCTTAGGCTCTTGGACCAAGGCATGTCTCAGCAAGAAGTCGCAAATTTATATAATGTGAACCAAAGTCAAATTTCGCGGCTAAAAACAAGATTAGAAAATACGGGAAACGACGCATATCGGCACGGTGGTGGTTGGGTGAGGAAAATTAGAGGAAGGGCAGAAATAAATTTAGTACGTAATACGCGCCAACAAAGAACGAAGTGTTCCAGGAAATTGAACGATGAGCTGCGTCGTACAGCTGAAGTGCATGTTTCTGATCGTACTGTAAGGAGGACATTAAACAGAAACAATTTGAGGTAAAACTTTATCATAGCAAGCATTAAATTTGCAAGGTCCAATTTTTATCTACATTTAAAAAAATCTTATTCAAGAAATTCCCAAACCATGAGTAATATGGAAATATCTGTAACATCGAAAGCAATTTATTATTACAAGTAGAGGTCAACAAGTACGAACTAAAAAATAAAATCAAACAAATTTTTTAGAGCACGACGTAGAGCGAAGTGTCCTCGTTTGCTACCACCTCATCGTGCAGCACGGTTAGCATGGGCCCAAGAACATCGAGATTGGACCATCAATGAGTGGAGAAACTGTTTTTTTTGCGACGAAACAAGGTTCAACCTCATTCATTCGGATGGTAGAATTCTTGTTTGGAGAGAGCCGAATGAAAGGTATGACGAGGAAAACATGGCACCTCAAGAAGCCTTTGGAGGCGGAGGCATTACAGTTTGGGCGGGGGTAATATACAATGGGAAGTCTGATATTTTCACTACCAGACAAACAGTTAATGCTGTAGTCTATAGGGACGATATCATACTTCCCATTGTCGTGCCATTTGCCGCAAATTATGGACACGATTTTCTTTTGGTCGACGATAACGCACGGCCTCATCGAGCGCAAATTGTAACGGAGGCTTTGCAGGTCAATAATATAAATCGTATGAATTGGCCTGCAAAGTCTCCGGATTTGAATATTATAGAGAATGTGTGGTCGCATTTAAAATTATTAGTGAGATCAAGAGATGTTGCCCCAGAAACCTTGAACGAGCTGTCCGAAGCCATACAAGAGGAATGGAACAACGTCCCCCTAGATTTCATTAATAATTTAGTGCACAGCATGTCTCGGAGATGCCGTGAAGTTTTTCGTCTGCGAGGAGGGCCAACCAAATATTAACATGGTTACGTTTCTTTTCTTTCTTCTCCTTTCTCTTATCCCAATCCTACAAGGGTTATTTTTTGTTTTTTTAAGGTGTCTAAAAATGTGCCATCGTAGTTAGGTACACTCAAACTATCCAGGGTTTTTCACATCTGATAGTACTGTACAAGGAGGTACCAAGAATGTTATCACGAGTATCAAATACCTCCATTGGTACCGACTTTCATGACCATCAGATTTTGTTTCCTATTCTAAACTTTTTCTTCGCTGTAGTTGAATTAGGTTAACAAATAATTGTTTATTATATTTTAGAATTTTAGAGTTGAATACAGGTATACTATACTATACCTGTGGGTATTATAATATTGAGTGGAATCCAATATGTTACAATATACAGGGTATTGAAAGATGCTTAGTTGGGTTATGGATCAAGTTATAAATGCAAGCTATAGTCCTGTCGATGTTTCGTTTTATTTTCAAGACACTATAAGATCTTCAAAATTGTTGTAACATTTTAAAAAGCTTATATAATTAATTTAAAAGTAATCCAGGTGCGATTACTACCTTGGTTACTACACTAATTATTATTAACGTCTTTGAATGTCCTGAAGATCCCTTAAAATAAAGCGAAACGTAGACAGGTATCTAACAGCTTTCATTTATAACTCGCTCCTACATACCTCAAGTAAGCACCTTTCATAAATTCTCTTCGATCGTTGAAGGAATAAAAATATTATTTAATATACAGGGTGCTTCATAAAAAATCTAGAATTTACCGCTAATTTTTAATTGAAGCGGACCTGATAGAACATGTCTCCTTATGTGAGTAACCAAATTCTTACTAAGACTAAGGTCTGCTGTTTAGTTCGCCAGAAACCATCACCATGAGACACTCTGTAAAACTACGAAATTCCTATAAAACGCTACTGGTACCTGTTTTATAGGTATAATAATGCTAGAATTTCGTTATAATAATTATTCAGTTCTAAAAAGTCAAATGGATTTAAAAAACACTCTACAATATTGTCAAAAAGCAACACTGTCCATTTGTGCCGCTACTTTCTCCCAAAGTGAGGTTAGGATGGAATATAAAAAACCGTTTCGGTGAAAGACTCTAATTTATGTAAATCAAGTAACGAGATTGAAAATTTTTACGTTTTATTATACTTTCTGTAGTTTCCAATGTTCAAAGCATAAAAATATGCAAAAACATGATATTTTAGGAATGAAATCAACTGTAAGCTTTTTTAGACTCCTGTATATTATAATTGTATTTTTTCCTGATGGCAGTATTGTAAATAATGAGAATAATACAACAATCAGTTTGATGTGAGCTATCACTGGTGAGTTAGGATTTTTTTTGTAAAACCATGTACAAATTTTTGAAAATCCCCTGTATATTCCCAAAAAAATGGCAATTTCAAAAAACGGGAGAAATTGTTTTTTTGTATCTAATCATAGATTATTTTGGTGTATAGGACAATAAATAAAATATTGTTTTGTAAAAAATATCGTTAAATAAAATTTGGAAAAAAATGCAGAGTTTTAGTTTACACCCTGTACAAACCTTTTCCCATCATATCTGGCGATCCACCAGTCGAGTTTGTAATCTACACACCTTGAGTAAGCTGACGTCGAAAACCGCATTTCAATTTAGCTTACCGTTTTTGAAATATCGAACGTTAAAAATACCCCAAAAAATTACGTTATGCAGTTCGAGTGTCCAGCAGGTTAGATACTTTTTTGAAGTAACTTTCACAACTCTAATGCCGCGAACAGGCAGACCGACGGAATTGAGGAAACATGTTGTTTTCGGCATCTAGGGACCCCGAAACGTGATAATCTGAGAAAATCTCGGAGGGTGATTTTTTTCACGATTACAATACTTCCTTTTTACGAGGGAAGTTATAAATTCAAAAAGTAGTTTTTACATTGACCCATACCGCCTTTCTGTTACGTCATTTTGAATTCGTGTCTGTTTATCCCTATATTACATTTAATTTTTCTGCAAAATTTAAAGTCAATTTTTATAATGAGTTTTTTTAGTATTCATTTTTTTTACATTTCACTAGGCCGCCATCTTGCTCCGGCATATTGGCTTTTTACCAAAATAATACCAGGTCAAGCCCATATGACCCTTAATTTTTGACTAAAATTTGAAGTCAATCTGATAAGTAGTTTTTAAACTATGCCGCGAACTGATAGACAGACAGACAAACTGACAGATGGACCGACGGAGTTGATAAAACTTATTTTTGGCATCTAGGGACGCAAAAACGTAAAGATATGTAAAACCTGAGAGGGTGTTCTTTTCACGATTACAAACACTCTATTTGGCCGCCATTTTGTTCCGCCATCTTGAGTTAGTACCAAAATTTTACTGGTTCATCTCTATACCACAGTTAGTTATAGCATACAGTTTGAAATCAATCCATTAAGTGGTATTTTCAGGCCGAATTTTTAAATATTTTTTGTTAAGCCGCCGCGCCGTTTTGTGCCGCCTTCTTGGATTAATATCAAAAATTTTACCGGTTAATTCCTACATGATAAGCTGATTTTTTTCAAAATTTGAGATAAATTGGATCACTTTAGTTATTTAATAGCATTTCACTAGCCAGCCATTTTGTTTTGCCACATTGGATTTTTACCAAAATATTACCAGATCATTCGCATATGAGCATTAATTTTTGAGGCAAATTTGATTAGCAGTTTTTAAGCTTTGCCGCGAACTGGGAGACAGCCAGACAAGCCGACAGACGCAACGACGGAATTGAAAAAACATATTTTTTGACACCTAGGAATGCTAAAACGTGAAGATATGTAAAATTTGAGAGTGTGATTTTTTCACGATTACAAACATTCTATTTGGACGCCATTTTGACTTAGAACCACAATTTTAGTTGTTCATGTCAATACCACAGTTAGTTATAGCATACAATTTGAAATCAGCCCATTAAGTAGTTTTTTTCAGGTTGAATTTTTAAATATTTTATTAAGCCGCCATTTTGTACCTCCATATTGGATTCGTACCAAAATGTTACCAATTAATTCCAACATAATACTCGATGTTTTTGCAAAATTTGAGATAAATCGGATAAGTAGTTTTTTTAATAATAATTTTTTAAACATTTTACTAGGCCGCTATTTTGTTTTCGCCATATTGGATGTTACCAGGTCATCCCCCTATGACCCTTAATATTTGACCAAAATTTGAAGTCAATCGGGTAAGTAGTTTTTTAGCTATGCCGCTAACAGACAGACAGACCGACGGAATTGAGAAAACATGTTTTTCCTCATCTAGGTAAAGTTTATACGAAGTCAATTGAAATTGCTCAAAAATCGGGGTACGATCAATTTACCACAAAACACATTTAAAGAAAATAGCATTATTTTTATTGACAGCTCCTCATATTCGATTACAAAACCCCGGCCCGTTCAACGATCAATTATTGTCAGAGAGAAATAGGCATGTTCGGCGCGAATGGCGTGGGAAAGACGAAGATAAAAGATGTCTTGGATTGAATTATAAACGGGCCAGGGTCTGAAATCGGAGAATTGCACTGCCGGGCGGAGTTGTGTGAGGCAGTGGTGGAGCTATGGATAACATGGTAAAATTGTGGCACGATTTCAAGATAGTGGAAGAAAATGGCTGCTAAATAAAATATTAGCAACCGTCAAAAAAAAACGCCCTCCCAGGTTTTATGTTTTATCTTCCCTAGATTTTAAAACATATATATTTTCTTTTCTGTCTATCTGTCGGTTCGCGAAATAGCCACAAAACAACTTACCCAATTAATTTCAAATTTTGGAAAACAATTTAGGGTTATATGGGGATGACCTGGTGATACTTTGGAAGTATTACTAAAAAACTTATTTCTAATATTTGCATAAAAAAATGTTACATAGAAATGAACTGCTAACATTTTGGTATGAATCCAAAATAGCAAAACAAAATAGCGGCCCAATAAAATAATCAAAAAATGGTTAGTTTTTATATATTATTTTATTTTAAAATTTTGGAAATGTAATACAGAGTATTTTAAAAAATCGGGTCACTGATTAATCAATATTTTGCTCAAACCGCTTGCCGTAAAAAACGGAATTTTGGTATACGGATCGACTGCAGGGTGTAGAGGTTCGAAAAAAAAGGATTTTTTAAAACTCAAGTTACTAGGGGATAAAACCACCCCTTAAATAATACAATATTTTATTTAAGAGACAGTTAGTTTTTAGAAAAATACTTGATTAGGTGTTATTTATTTTTATTTTTTACACATTTAAAGATTTTTAAAAAGGTATGCAAGGTGTGTAAAAAATCGTGTCACTCTTGGCATAAAATGCAGAATTTTGATATAGAGGTTCATTGTACGGTGAAAAGATTTGACAAGACGGGATTTTCCGAAACTTACAATTCAAGGTGGTGAAACCGCCCTTTGAATATAAAAATCTTTTTTATTTATAAAACGGTTAGTTTTTCTACAAAAACACTTGAATAAAGGCATTTAATTCTAATTTTTTCTACATTCGTAGAGTTTTTTAAATGTATACAGGGTGTTTTCAAAACTCGGGTCACTGATTAATCACGATCCTCCTCAAACCGCTTGAGGCAAAACGCCGAGTTTTTTATACGGGTTGACTACAGAGCGTAGAGGTTCGATAAGATATGGATTTTCAAAAGACTTGTAAGGGGTTGAAACCACCCCATAAATATTAAATTATTTTCTATTAAAAAAAACGCTTAGAATTTCGGATAAACGCTTGAATACGGGTATTTTATTTTCATACTTTACATATTATAAGATTTTTTCAAAAATTATACGGGGTGTTTCAAAAATGTTGGGCCACTGATTAATCACAATCCCACTCAAACCTCTTGACGTATAAAGTTGAATTTTGTCATAGAGGTTGAATGTATGATGTAAAGGTTTGGTAAAAGGGGATTTCACGACCCTCAAATTTCAAGGGGTGAAACAGCCCAGCCCCTGCAATATTATACTTCTTATTATTTACAAAACGGTTAGTTTTTCAAAAAAAAAAACTTTGACAAGTGTATTTTATTTTATTATTTACATTTTTTTATGTATACAGGGTATTATATAAAAACGGATCTTAAGAGGTACTTAAATAAGACGATTTAAGTATCTTTTTCTACCCCTTTCATTGTCGACATAGGCGAACGAAGTTGCAGGTACCCGCTAGTAGTTATATATGTAAAATAGTCAATGTACCCTCAATATCCGTTAAAGTTCTTCAGTAAACTAGTACTATGTACATAATATGATTTATTTTAGTACCACGAGTTGTTTTTTTAAACATTATTTATTTTCCTTATCCAATATACAAAAATCGGTAAAGTGGCGTTACCCGGAACTTTCCTCGTAACTAAATTGGTAATCAGTTTATAAACATTATATAATTCTTAATATGTGTCACTTTTCTTTATAAAAATAAGTATGAATATCCATATATAACCCATATATTTACTTTTTTATACAGTTTTTGCTACATTTTCCTATTGTTTTTGTAAAGCCAAAATACAACTGTTATTGCGTATACGGGGTTATTCACGGTGAGTGTCCTATTAGAAATATTTAGAGAACCAATGAACAGACTATCTTGAACATTTGTCTATGGCCATAGGTGAACATTAATCTCTATTTTTAAAATATTTTAAATTATGCGGTATTGCCACTTCTAGCTCAAACTGATAGCAACATCCGTTTTCTAAATGGAAGGCCCTGTATATTATTGCAATTTTGTATTAGCCTGAAAATTCTAAATATTTTTTGTGATGTTTCCTATACCTAAATTCAACTGTTTCTAGAAAATGACGGATGAAAATTGACATTTTTGATGTTTTAAAGCTCTGTAGCTCCTAAACGACTTAACTTGCAACAAAATAGATTTCAATTTACTATTTTGGTTTTTAGTTGGCTATCTCCTGATACCAATTTTAAATTTGACAGAAGCTGTCAAAATTTGACATTTCCTGTCGAAGTTAAAATGGGTATCACATGATATGTAACTAAAAACTAAGATAGGAAAGTGCAATCCGTTTTGCTGCAAGTTAAAGCGCATCTCAACTTTCAGATGCCATTTTCCCAAAGTCAGTTGAATTTAGGTATAGGAAACACCATACAAAAGTGTTTATCATAAAGACATTACAAAAATGCAATAATATACAGGGCATTTCATTAAAAAATAGATATTGCTATCGGTTTGGGTCAAAAGCGGCAACACTGCATAATTTGAAATTTTGTAAAAAGAGAGTTTATGTTCAATTATGTGTAGAGCCAAGGTTTGAAAGTACTCTGTTTGTTGATTCTTCAGATACTTCTAATTAGACACTCACCGTGAATAACCCTGTGTATATACAATATACCTTTATCGATCAGATCTAATATACATACGTATATACATACATACATTAATTCACTTACCATACCTATTAAAATGAAATCACGGCTAGGTTACCCCAGTAACATTTTTTAAAAATTGTTTATGTTTGCTAATTTAAATTTATTTTAATATTTGTATTTTTCGATGTAATTAAAATTACATAAACACAAAACTTTTAAAAGTTCTGTGTTTTTGTAATATTTAAATATTTTCACATATATTTTATTTTGTACTTTCCAGCAATATTTAGACTTCACAATATTGTATTATCATCGAGTTGTGTATGTGTACCAAATCTCGGTTTATTCCGATAGAGGGAACTATATTACCATTATATTTTTCGCACCATGTATATGTAAAAGACACTCACGATTGAACATCTAATATTATATCGTGATCCAGTTTATGTATGTCTACCAAATTTCAGTTAATTCCGGTTAAAAAAAACTGTTTTGTACCACTTTGTATTCTTTACGCACCCTGTATCAGATATTTACGATTTGAAACCATCATATTGCTTTGTCACTGAGTTTATATAGGTGTACCCTGTACAAGACAAGATATTCAACACCATAATATTGTATCATTGTCATCAAGTGTATGTATATATACCAAATCTAAGACAATTCCTAAAACGGAAACTTTTTTGAACTTATTAGCAATATTTTGTAAGCACCCGGTATAAGATATGCATGATTAGACAACATATTATTGCATTGTCAACTGGTTTATGTACGCATACTTAATCTCAGTCACTTCCAATAAAGGCTTCAAAATAAGTTGCAAGATTTAACCCAAATATTTTATCAGGCGCCATTTTGTTATGCTATCTTGGATTGGTACCAAAATTTTACCAGTTTGTCTCCATGTCACAGTAAATTTTTCTGCAAAATTTTAGATAAATTGAATAAGTAGTTTTTCAGCAATATTTTTTTAAACATTTAACTAGGCCGCCATTTTGCTCCCCTATATGGATTTTTACGAAAACGTTAGCAGGTCATCTCTATATGACTATTAATTTTGGACCAAAATTTGAAGTCAATCAGATAAACAGTTCTTTAGCTATGCCGCGAACAGACTCACATACCGACGGATTCGAGAAAATATGTTTTTCGGCATCTAAAAACCTTGAAATGTAAAGATCTGAAAAAATCTCGGAGGGCGCTTTTTTCACGATTACATTACTCCTTTAGGAGGAAAGTAATACAAATCCCATGAATTTCAAAAACTAATAATGAATGACTGTACGATATTTTGAAAATATGTTATCGGTTATTGGCTAAAAACGTATTATTAGTT
Organism: Kuschelorhynchus macadamiae; assembly: GCA_030620095.1. Lineage (NCBI taxonomy): Eukaryota > Metazoa > Arthropoda > Insecta > Coleoptera > Curculionidae > Kuschelorhynchus > Kuschelorhynchus macadamiae. The sequence goes on from JAUTXW010003975.1 coordinate 52,597, forward strand.
AAATAAGTATATTTGGCGGTACATACAGTATCTAAGTATTAATAAAAGTACCTACGTATATTCATTAGGAATTACTTAATATTTCTAATAATACATTTAAATTCAAGATATGTTTTTACTTTTTTCTGAGATTTTAAGATATTATTGAACATCATTTTACATTTGTATCTCGCAAACCAACTAACCATAATTTTAGAGTATATTTTTATTTGTTTCAAAAGAAATATTAGCGGTAATAAATAATGAAGTCGGCGCCACCACTGTGCGAAGTTGGCGGTATTGCCCATACAAAGAATTTCTATTCCAAATGTTTTTTTAACGATTTCAATTGAGATCGTATATACTTTACCCCGAAACGTCAAGATTTGAAAAAATCTCGGAGGGTGATTTTTTCACGATTCAAAATTATCGAAAATGGGACACCCTGTACAATTATTTATTGCCATTTGCTTGCTTAAATGAAATTTTTATTCTATTTACACCAATACTCTAAAACCAATAAAGCCATTACTAGAGGTCTGAAATAGATAAATTAATTTTATTTTAAATAATATTAATAATGGCCAAATGAAAGTGTCTGGGTTATTTCAATGGATTGTGACGTTATTACTAGTTCCAAAAATAGAGATTGCTAACATAATTTATCCAAGCAATCACACCTATACCACAATGCAAATTAATTAATACAAGTGTATATATAAATTATTTAGTTATTTGTTACCCAACAGTTCGAAGAAATGACGTATAATGATTTATTACAATCACTATTAATTTCTAAATTGAATAACTACTGTAGAAAATACACAGTAGCTTAAAATCTGTCTATAAGCTGTGTTTCTAACATAGAATATGTTTTAGCATTGACATTACTCCTGTATTTATTTATTAAATGCTTGCAACATACCACACCTTCGTGAAGAATTTACCTTCTTTACACCTAACCAATTTAAAAACTAAAAAGATTATTTGTTGTATTTGAAATTGCTTTAAAGGAACTTTTTGAATGTTTTGCAAAGTAAACCATGTACAGGGTGGTCCAACGAAAAGTATGCACCTAGCTTTTTTCTCAATTTTGCTTTGGAGGGGGACACATTTTAAACATATATTTCAACTTGCATCTTCGAGCCCCTGCGGGTGATGATAAAACCCCTAAAGTTTCAAATTGGAGTGGGCCAAGTAATACATCATTTCAAAGGGCACACAATTACCTTTCTAATAATAACCTATTGATTGGATTTTGCTTGAATAGTTAATGTTAATGTAAAAATTATTTTAGGAACCTCAACACTGTAGTTTTGGTATTAATGAAACAGGCACATAAATTTTAGTTACCGGGAGTCAAAACAACTACAATTGTTTCAATGAAATCAAGAACAAACTGTTAAATTGATTTTTTTTTAAAGATTTACTAAAACATTAATTTAACAAGTTTAGAAAATATGACCCATTTGCTTCCATACAATAATAACAAAACTACATAAGTAATATAGGCTCCTAAAGCAATTTCGGCATTAACTTTAAGTAAAATCCAATAAATAGGGTATCATTAGAAAGGTAATTTTGTACCCTTCGAAATGATGTATCAACCAACACCACTTTCCATTTCAAATTTTAGGGGTTTCATTGTCCCTTGCCAGAGGCAAGCTAGGGGCATACTTTTCTTTGGACCACCCTAAAAACCTTGATATTGAAGTTGTGAGGTTTCACAGGTGCTATCAGAAAATGAAGAAAAAATAATAATAGACGATCGAGGTTAAGAGAAAGTAACAACTTAAACATTTTTTAATGGGAAACCCTGTATATTTTGCATTGGTTTGAAAGATTTGCCTATCCTGATTTCAACGTTTGTTCCAACATTCATATGTGTTGTTCATATTTACACAAACTGTTTATGGTCCATTATTTTGCATTTACTGTAACGAAATTTTCAATATAAATTTCCCAATTTCTATGACAATTGACAAGACACTCACAATTGTACCTGCATGGAGTGGTCATAACTTTCCACTGTCTGAATACATCTCTGGAATTCACCTTATAGCTCACCCTCATAACTTCTCTTTGTAGTTTAAAAACCCATTCACAGCAAGAGTGTCTTCTTGCTAAGGTAGCATAGCAAGACACACACAGACTGGAACACTCCATAAAAGGACAAGACAAGACTGGGGAAGAACCTTTTTTAAAAAAATTTAATAGAAATATGTTTTTTGATAGGCATTTGGTCATACGATCCAAGTGTCTATTGAATTTCAATTATTGGGGCCAGATATACATATGGTAATCAATAATCTCATTCTGTGTCAATCAGAATACCTTTTCCACAGTCTGAACATGTTCAGTGAGATGCTCATTCAATCTTTCAATGCATACATCAGCCTCCGCAATGACTGTATTGTCTACAAACAGAGTCACCTTTGACATTTGGGCAGATAAAACTGAAATGAGGGGTATAGAAGCAAAAGCAGCAATCTCATTTTTTTTGAGATTTTGCAGCTATATTTTTCATGCTTCTATTCTTCATCAAAATGAAACAAAAGTTTAAACCACAAGAAGTAATATCCTTAACAATGTGCTCTTTAAAAATAACCATTGGGATCAAAAATAGAAAATTCATCGCATATATTTGTAAAAAGAACACATCTGACATAAATTTTATTATGAGTGGGCAAAAAAAAGTTAATGCAATGAATCAAATTTTAAAAATAATTATTTACTTACATAATTAACCTAACCTAACCTGATGAAAATAACAGTTATAGAATAAATTAATGCAAAGAAATACATTCACTCACCCTTTCTGCATCTTTCTTTAACTTTTCTATAATTTCTTTCCATATAAAAATTCCAAGTACTCAGCATTTTTAGCCATTTTCTTTCTCGTCGTAACACAGTTTCTGGAGGTGGTCCCTGTCTTGGTTCTGGAGAATACTGAGTTCCACCTGGTAAACAAGGAAATCAGTTCAGGACATATAGTATTGAGTGTATTTTCTTTTGTAAAATTATGTTTTTCTTTTTTTTACATAATAATATATTAAATACCTACAAACACTGCGAATTTGTAAACTAGAAAAATGCTAAATAAAGGATTAATAATACATGGTACTTAAAATAAACTTTAGATATTATCTAATATAGTACTTTGAAACAGAGTTCATAATGACAACCTATAAGCTGTAGCTTTTATGTTTCATTCATGTCCTAATTGAAAACGGAAGATCCTTGGCTTATTTTATGATTGGAACCTGTATGTCTTAAGTTGATTTTTTTCAAAATACAGATTACAGATACAGGGTGTTAAACAACTTATAAAAAATAGTGTTTTTTAATATTTAAAAAACGTTTGTGCTTAATGGTGTGACTGAAGATGACAAGATATAATTATAACTAATATTTATGCTAAATATTCTACACCACTGATTTCTTATGAATTTTATTTGTTTCTAAATTAAAATTTTCCAAAGTAACAGAAGTAAATATAGATGTTTATTTTTGTTATTTCATAATTTTTTATCATGTGATTTTAATTTTTTTTTAATATAATATTTTTTTCAGCAAAGTAAGCATTAGAGCAGTACTATTATTGTTAATAAAAAAAATTAACACCTAATACTTTATTTTACCTAGCCTTTATATGGAGTTTTGTGCAAATCTAAAATGGTTTAAGAAAACAATCAGCTTTTTGACATGACTTCCCTGGGTATGAAACAAATGACAATGATGATGGCAAAAAGGTCCAAGCTTTTTTAAATAAAAAAAATATTTATATAGTATAAAAATTTCAACTGTCCTATCTGAAAATAACCAATAAACCATGTTATAATTCAATAACATACAGTTGGGCCAGTGAAATATCAAAAATGTGCTTTATAATCATAGTTTTCTTATCAAATAGTACTGAAATCAATGAACATGAAATACTGTTTTCCGAAAACAAACACATTTCAAGAAATATGTTAAAAAATCAAATTACCAAAAGAACTTTTTAGGCGAAGACATCAATGTCGGCAGGCTTTTCATATCAAGGCTTTAAAGGTCAAAGATTTGTTTTGATATAGAGGACCATTTTTTTTAAAACTCGAAAAGTGCATTTTTTACCAAAATTGAGTTATACATGAATTTTGTATGGAAAATCAATACCCAACCAACTGGTAGCCTCAGTTTCATCAAAAACGCGATAAGTTACACAGCTACAGCATAGCCAATTCTTTGCAGTTTTTCAAAACTCAATAACTACACTGGTTACTTGAAAACTCAATAAGTATATTATGACCCTGAATTTATATTTAATAAATGATTCCTCATATTTTCTTTCGTTAGTGTAGTTTGGGATAGAATACACACTAGTGCTTCTATTCCCCATGTGTTTTTATTATTATTATTTTTTTATTAAAATCTGGGTGATATTAAAGTTAAAGTCAAAGTCAAAGTCAAAAATTGCTTTATTGTTTAAGATAAAATCTTGTTACAAAGCCAAAGGTAGAAATATATAAACCAACAAGAAGTAAAAAAAAAAAAGTAAAAATAGATAACAATAAGAAATTAAAAAGCGAGTTATAAAAAAACACACATCAAAAGCACTAATATAATATAAATATAAATATACACTTAAATATAAAGAACACTAAACAGAGACTTGGAATGAGAAAGTCTATCCAGTGTCATAATACATCATTGAAAAATTCCAGAAGGCCATAATAAGCTTATTTGAGTAATATGCATTTAAGAGAAGATTTAAATGTTTTAATATTATTCAAAGTTCTCACACTCTCTGGTAGGTGGTTGAATATCTTCCTACCTGTATAGAATATTGAGCTTTTAACTCGGGTAGTGTGAGGTATGGGCAGTGGCAGAGCTCCAGTTTGTCTTGCATTATAATGATTATAATACTCTCGACTTTTAAATTTTTTAAACATCATACAAGCTGTCTCGAAAATAAAAAGACAAGGGTTAGGATTTTGCGATTTAAGGAAGAATATAGTCACACTTCCTCCCCAGAACATAACACCAAACCGAAGCACAGAATGGATATGTGCAAAGTATACATCCCAGGGGCGTGCGGTGAAATTTTAAGAAATGCAAATTTGTCAATGACGTCATCATAAAAACGTCGATGCTGCGACATATTTTGGAGAAGTTTATTTTCAATGGACAACAGCGTTTTATGCGAAAGTCTCTCCTGCCCCCTTAAATTTGTCACGAAATTTTTTATATGTTTAAGTGTTGCAAAATTGCGTTCTACTGATGAACTTGTGGCAGGTACTGTCAATACTAATTCACACAATTTCGACACTTCGGTGTAGGCATGTTCCAGCTCCTTGTCTTTTAAAAATTGCGTTAGTTCCTAAGCGTTATTTTTTGCGCTAATGTCATCAGTTTCGTAAATCACTTTTAGTTCAGATCGCAGTAACACTCGGTCGTAAAACTGGCCATAATGAAGAAAAAGAGATCTAAATGCATCTTATGGAAAAGTTTTTCCTTTAAATGCATCAAAATTGCAAAAAAAAAGCAGCCATACCACTTAAAGTAACGAAAAATACTTTACACTCTTTAATGTGATTGATGGACTGGGATAAAACTAAATTTAATTTATGAGCAAAACAATGGACAAACACAGCACTTGAGAAAATTTCTCGAACTTTAGCTTGCAGACCCCCTAATTGTCCTGCCATCACTGCAGCTCCATCATAGCTTCGAGCAACTAATTTTTTCTCTCCATTAATTTCTTTAGTAACGTTATAAACTACATCGCTCTTGAATAATTCGGTGTGTTTTAACGTAGCGTATTACTATAGATAATTGGCTAAAATTAGTGATATCAGTTGTTTCGTCCAGAACCATAGCAATGAAACGGGCCTCGCTAATCTCCTGCTTAATTCTTTTTAGAATAATGGTTGCAACAGCGGAAATTAAATCGGAAATTAGACTGCTCTAAATGATTTTTTAAGCAATCATCATATTTAGCCATTAAACTAAGTAAATCTTGAAAAATTTCCTCTATTTGAAAAAACCCTTGTTTCGTCATGACCTCTAAATCCCAATTCGTGTTGTCCAAGAAAACAAACAACATCGATAAGTCTTCCTAATATTTGCCTATTTTTATTGACTAGTTCATTGTGTTGGCAGTGACTAATTTCCAACTATTTATTAAGGGCGTGTTCAATTCGGGTTTTGCTGAAGACTTTTTCTTTTATGACAGCCTGTAAATGTGCTTTGGACATAATGTGTCTTTTTACAGCTTTATGGAAATTGTTTAAATCAGAAAAACCAGTGTTATTCCAGAGACCTTTTTCATTTTCAAAAAGTAAACACGGCCAACACAATAATTTACTTATATTTTCACACCCACCACACATTCACACACACTCTTCTTACTAAATTCGATTTTCATTGTGGCTCGGTCGGAGTCAAGGCTGCATTTATTATGGGCTTGATAATTAAGATAATATTTTAGCATTTTTAATATAAACTAAATTAATGGTTTCCTATTTCAAAAATTACATTTTAGAAGATGTTTTGTAATTTTTTTTGGGGAAGCACTGCTTCCCTTGCTTCCATGGACTGCACTGCCCTGATACATCTCTTAAGTTGCTATGATCCAAATATTTGGACATTACTCTTAGCGAGTAGCAAGCTGAGTTAAGCCTTTTACAAACACTTGTCAAGATTTTGATCTACGAAAAGGCCCAACAATTTTGCACACTAAGCCAGCCCAACATTTGATCCTTGCCTTCATCAGACAATGCATTTTCAAGCTTGCTAATGTAATGTCATAGACCTGAAGCTAACTTATTGCATCCTCGACCTGCCTGCGTTTCAAACCAAACATAGAAGCTGATATCTTCTTTTGTTTGCTTTATCCCTTGATGATGCAAAATGCCCAAGTTATAGAGCCAAACTTGTCTTGAATAAAAAACTTCACCTATAGACATTTTTGTCAATACTTCTAAAGACAATTGTGATCAAGGTGGACCAAAAATTACGTGCTATAGAAAAGAGAGGTTAAGTGAAGCTGACATTATTATTATTATTATTATAGAGTAGTAGGCGACGTAAGTCGACGAGACTACTCTGTAGTTTTTTAGTCTTTTTGGTTTTCAGGTACATTTCACACAGAGAAAAGTATTTTTCATCATAAATATATTATACTGCACTATACTACAATGTGGTCAGAGATAGTGGATGAGCCTGGTGTTGATCGTTTCAATGTTGATGTCAATCGCTTCGAGAATAAAGCAAAAGCTGCTGTCTGTAAGGTGGGGAAACTGGCAAGGCATGAAATACTTGGTAAGTACATATCAGAAAATTTGATATTGAACAGATGTTCTTAAATACTGTTTACATTTCAGAGAAATGATATACGCAAATGATGCCAAAAAAATAGAGCAGGATAAAAGGCCGCTAAAATTTATGCAAGTAGTTGTACCTAAGTGAAAATCTAAAAAATTACACTAATCAGGAGTGGAATAGAAAAGTTTCAGTCAAATGCTCTATTAGAACTACTAGAGGCAATGTTTCAGTTCATGCTGCTACATTTCAAAAAATAACTGGTAATTGAAAAATTGTTATTATTTATTGCTTATTGAGAAACTTAATTCATGTTTTAGATGCAAGTAAAGATATGCTTTCTGGTATTTCAAAAAAATGCAGTACAAGCTACCTACCTCCAGAGTTAAATATACAGAAAATGTACAATGTGTTTTGTAATACAACAAATTTTATATGTTCTCTGGCTAAATACAAGAAAAAATTCTATCAAAATTTGAATCTTGGCTCTGCAAAATCCACATTCAGATACATGTTTTATAGTTAGAGTTTCTCATAAAAATAAAAAAAAACCAAGGTGTTAGAGAAAAAATGAACTCCTGACAAGCTATAGGCTTCATAAAATGAGAGGCAAAGCATTTTTTAAAAATAAAGATATTTGTTTCAACCTTTGTCAGACAATATTCCAGCCAACACAGGGAGGAGAAAATTGTCTTGATAACGTCTTCCTGGACTCTGATCTCAGGCTCTGCTCTGTGACAGTTATCGAACTAGGGTTTTCAGATTATAGTGGTCAGATAGTTGGTTTTTTTACCCCCAAGAAGAATAACTATTTTGCAGAAAAGAAATCTACTTGCAGACCCATAACACAAAGAGGTATGTTTTTACTTTATAACAAAGTTTCTGAAATTAACTGGGATTTTGTGAATGCAAATAATGTCAATGTCAATACCAAGTTTTCAGTGTTTATTGATGTTTTGGAAAAAGCCTACTTAGAGTCCTTTCCTGAAAAAACTTATAGTATAAGGTCAAATCAGTCAGGTAATATTAATATTAGCTGGTTTAATCAAGAACTAAAACAGATGCGTGAACATCTTCATCTTCTGGAAGCTTTAAGCAGGCAGTACAGACATCCTAATATTTCTGATATGTTTAAATTTAGAAAACATTATAAAGATGAAATATCGGGGTATTAATAGGCTAACTCCAGAGAAAAATAATATATCCCTTAATACCTTTAATAATTATTTTTCCAACATCGCAAATAATTTAATAAAACAAATTCCAGCTTTAGATCTGAATTTAAGTGCAGTTGATATGATCACTTCTTTCACAATCTATGTTTTAAAGAGAGCAGTTTTCCATCAGTTCTAAAGAAAGCTCTAGTGTGCCCTGTTTTCAAAAAGGGGAATAAACAACAGCTAGAAAACTATAGACAAATTTTGTTACTACCCATAATATCAAAAATAGTAGAGAAATGTATGTCCACATAAATAGTGAGTTTTTTAGAACATAATAAATGCTTCTCGGATTGTCAATTTGGATTTAGAAGGAATAAAAACACAATCCTAGGTAGTTTAGATCTTGTCCCACAAATAGGCGAATCATTTCATAAGCTGCAATACACATCAGTACTTTTTTGTGACTTGAGTAAGGTTTTCGATTGTGTCGACCATGGGATCCTCATAGAAAAACTCAGTAGGTACAACTTCTCCGGTGGGAGTGTCAGACTCATTGAGTCATACCTAAAAGATAGAGTACAAGCTTTGAGAGTAGCTAGGGTGAAGTCGGCAGAGAGTGTTATTGATATCGGAGTCCCTCAAGGTTCTGTGCTGGTCCCAATACTATTTTTACTGTATATTAATGATCTTCCTGACATTGGTCAAGCACCTAAATATACACTGTTTGCTAACGACACCACACTTGCATGTATGGCTGATACTCTTGATGGAGCGATTAGTGATTCTTCAGCATCGCAGGAGAAGGCTGCGCAATGGTTCCAAGTAAATAAACTGGTTTTAAATAGCACAAAGACCAATCAATTAGTATTTTCTATGAGAGATCTAGGAGATGTGAATGATAATGTAGATGAGGTAAAATTTTTGGGAGTTCATCTCGACCCAAAGTTACAAGGGGGCACTCATATAAACATTATTTCAAAGAAATTAAGTAAACACCTATTTATCCTTAGAAATCTTTCTAAGTGTGTGCCTCAAAAGGTTTTAAAAATTTCATATTTCTCAGTATTTCAGTCATATATTTCATATGCCATCTTAGTTTGGGAACACTCTGCAGAAAAGCAAAGAGTGTTTAGCTTACAACATAAAGCTATTAGAATTTTGGCTGGTCTTGATTACAGAAATGACTGCAGACAGGCATATATTTCATTGAAAATTTTAACAGTTCCTTCTCAATACATATTAGAAAATTTGAGGTTCCTAAAACAAAATGTTGAATCCTACAGTAGCCACAAGAACATTCATAATTACAACACCAGGCATAAGGAGGATTTGATTCCAACTTATTGGAGGCTAAAGAGGTGTCAAACGGGTCCAGGATATTTGGCAATTCGTTTTATAATGCTTTGCCTGATAATATAATATAAAAGAACTACCTGATAGAGCATTTGATTGTAAAATAAGAACCATTCTAATAGAGAATGCATTTTATTCTGTTAACAAATATTTGTCATTTAGACTTTAATGTTTTATACAGTTCGTACTTGCAATGTTTCTGTTATTTTCTGTGTGTATAATCTTTGGGGTATTTTAAATCTTGTTTTTAAAAAAATAATAATAAGTTTATATGTTCTAGCATGTATTTATTGCATTTTTTATATTTATCACTCATTGACGTATGTTAGATATTATTTATACATTAACATAAATAAAGAGTATGAATATGAGTATGAGTATGCAATATTGATGTTACCGATGAAGCATTTTCTTTTTATCATGAAGTTCTAGGAACTGCCCTTAATTCAAACAATAATGCTGATGAGGCAAATCTGCTTGATGGCTCTGAGATCAATGTCTGAATTGTGAATATTCTCAGTTCAAAAAGTATCAATTACTTTCAACATGCAACTCATTTTTTAAATTTTCTCTATTTAAGAACAGTAGGTACTTATTGAGTTTTCAAAAACCTGTGTATTTGTTTATTTTTTATAAAGTTACAATTAGGTATGAGGAATATAGTTTTATGTATCTACTCCCAATTAGAATTACATCTTTATTTTTAATTTTTTTTATTGAATCTTAAGCATCATGGTAGATGACAAAAAAATTCTCTCCTGAAAATTCTTTGTTTGTAGTTATGGAGTTTTAAAAAAATTATTCATATTTGTGGTATTAAAAAGCTTTGTGCTGTTTAAACTTCACATCAGTTCCTTTAGGAAGCTATTTTTATGGTTTCTAGTGTTGCCGGTAAGTGCTACCATTAATTAAAAGTAATTTAATTTGTTATTATTATTTATATTTATATCCATGCCCATAATCAATGCAGCCTTTTCTAACCTAAACTCGAAATTTTGGTTTAATTCATATGAATATGAATGATGAAACATAGATAAACATCCAATGGATCAACTAGACCTACCTAAAGTAACTAATAAAGCAAAATCTAGTAAGACAGTTCACTTTATTCATCATTACATGTTTAAAAGATTTATTTTATCATAATGATGAAAAAAACATCCCAACAGTAATTAGGTAGGTATATTGTCAGACTCATATTAATTACATAACAATTTAAATGCATATAATTTAATGTTAAAAATGGTTTAATTAAATGGTTAAAATTGGTTTAACTAAATGGTGAATAAAAATTACACAATTTCTGAACTCTGAACATGAGAAACACTGAAGTCTAAACAATGGGTTAACAGATAGTAGTGTGGATAGTATTGCAGAAACTTTTTAAATGGCCTTGGAAAATTTAGTTTCCCCAGAAGTAAAAATATTAAAACTGATCTATCACTGTCAGGGCTGGAATATACATTTTTTAAAACTAAAAATATGTCTTACAGGATCTTTATTTTTACACAACTGTATGAAACAATGTATTTAGATGCATACTTGCCTTATCCAAATTTGTAAAAATGACCATAAATAGTAATTTTAGTAATCATTTTTTCATCTTCATTGACTCACCCTGAATTAAAAAAAATTTAGTTATCTCGGTTGTTAACATTCATATATAATTTGATTATTCCATAAAGGTAAGTTTAGAGATAATCTTAATAATTTTATGTACATATTTATGAAGATGAATGTCTCCACAGTGAATTTTTTATGATAAATCTGTTCCAACAAAAATTGATAACTCGGTTAATGATATGTCAGTTTACTTTAAATGGGAAAAATGTAGGGCTCATTCTCAAGTACATTCAGATAGATCTAAAATACAATAGTCTTAAAATGATGATCTATACCCATAGCCTACTTACCCTAATTGGAACCCTTCAGGCTACGTAACAGTAATAGCAAGTCACACATTTTTTTTCCAGTCAAATGATATATATTCTAAAGAGACTACAGGAAATGGGGCTAAATCAGTTCATGTCTAACTCATTAACAATATGTAAAAATTCAATACCTACCCAGGAATCCATGTCTATCTGGTACAGTCGAAATCACAGATCCATCAATAAGTGTACTGGCCTCTGAACATTCAGAAACAGTGTCACCATTAACAGAATGAGCCATCGTATTTTCCGAACCTTTATTTGTGTATTTTAAAAGGATTTACAAGGTACGCCCACGATCAACAGATTTATTCCATGTTTACATTTACATGTTTACCTCCCGTATTGCTGTACACCATTATGTCCTCATTTTACAATCTTTATTCTAATTTTCGTCGGTAAATATTAGTTCCAAACACTAAAAACACCGTCGACTTTCTTTATTCCGGACGTGCGCGGGGATTTAATTATTAGATGATTAATATATTTTTAATGAAAAATATCACACTTCACACTTTGGGGGAGGGGTCTCCTGCTTTGACATTGACGTAATTTGACGAGCAACGACACAGAAATAAAGTTAAGTTAGCTCCAAGGTACAATCTCCATTTGGTAATATTATGCAACACAGCATACACATGTATGGAGTGAAAATATTATGGAAAACTGAACAAACACCATAGATAAAGTTTCTCATTTGATTGAAATTCACTACTAAAGATGTGGCTTTAGCTTATCCCGGTCAATTTTCACGATTTTAGATACATCAGTTGTTTTTGTAAATTTCGAATTTCGAATCCAGAATTAATTTTCTCGCTTTTCGGTTATATACGCCATTTTGTTATTCACAATTTCGTTACCACGTTCTGACTCTCCTTTTTACTTTTTAAAAATATTTAATAATACTTAGGTCAAACAAAAAGACACAATTACAATGTTCAATGTTTCAGTCGTGTATCTAAACCCCCGCTAGCCCCGCACTACAAGGGGTTTTGTAATCTGCAATGACACTACATCAGGGGTGCTCAAACTTGAACTGCTGGCGATCTACCTCAATATTTTTAGACTACTTACGATCGACTCTGAGAGGCTCAGAGTATGTGTGATGCAGGGTTGTCGTATATACACGATAAATACACCCTACCTACCTACCTAGGTAGGGTGTACTGTAGCATATATAGATATTAGCTTTCCGCACAATATATATTATTTTAGTCAAGGTTTGGGTTAGGTTTAATTAGGTTCTTCTCTACAATATCAATGAAAAAACTCATAGTTATTCAAAATTGCAAGTTTATTGGTTGTTACAAGACAAAAGAGTTACATATGGTGTCAAACTTAACTAAGGAGTGACTTTGGATGTTGAAGCGTGGCACTGCATGTCCTCAGCATACTTTTCATAAGATGGTACGTAACCACTGAGTGCTAATCGCAAACATGATGACATATGATCGTCAGTTAGTCGATTGCGACATTTTGACTTAATTATCTTTATTTCAGAAAATGCAGACTCGCACAAGTAAGTTGACCCAAACATTGCTGTCAGTTGAAGGGCGATTTGCCTTAGGTTCGGATATTTATCTTCAGATTTAAAACACCAGAAATTTGTATCAGATGCTGTAGCTTTGAGATGTATATCTGATATAATCTGCACCAACTCATTTTCAACAGAACATGAGTTCATATTAAACTGACTGGCTATTTCAGTAGCTAATTCCTCAATGTTTTTACATGAAAAAGGATAACTCATAAATGATGCTACATTTGCCAATTTACTACAATCATAAAAATGCATTTCGAATTGTCCCAAAATATTTGATAATTCAGCCTCATACGTATCATAATTCAACTGAGGAATCCTTA
>JAUTXW010003976.1:0-65460 GCA_030620095.1 Kuschelorhynchus macadamiae
AAAATTGAAAAACTGTTGTGCTACTCGTTTCACCTAATTTTTCACACTTATTTTTAAATTTTGCACACTCTGTTGGAGAAAGTTATGGGGCGTCGAAAATTTGTATTTCCCCCCCCCCCCCCGTCATTCACAAAATTGAAAACTTATTGTGCTATTCGTTTCACCCAATTTTGCACACATATTTTTAAATTTTGCAACCTCTCCTAGTGAAAGTTATGGGTCGTCGAAAATTTGTATTTTCCCCCCGTCAGTCACGAAATTGAAACACTGTTGTGCTGCTGGTTTAACTTAATTTTAACACCTATTTTCACATTTTGCACACTCTCCAGGAGAAAGTTAGAGGCGTTTCAAAATTTGTATCCCCCGCACTTCACAAAATTGAATTGAATTGAAATTGAATCTTTTTCTCGGTTCGGCTAATTTTGTCCAATTTTGCACATCTATTTTAAACGTTGGCACACACTCTCCTAGAGACAGTTATGGGGTGTCAAAAATCTGCATCACCTAGTTTTGGACAGTTATTTTCAAGTTTTGCACTCTTTTTGGAGAAAATTGTGGCATGTTGAAGATTTTATGCCATAAAATTCAAAGTTCGTTTTGCCCCTCGCGGTGGTGGCTGCCAAGGAAGTGTTTAAACCTGATCTGTTTTGTATGACTAATATCTTTAAATGTTCAATATGTTTAACTCTATAATTTTATGTTTTTTTGATCGAGAATATCGAATTAAGATTTTCAGTTTTTTGCATAAAAAGCAATGATCTCATCTTGTTATCTCTACCTGTATATTTTACAACAACATTAATATAATCTTAAACTGAAATATATAAAGCCAAAATCTCATAGAAATACATATTTGATTTGCCGTCAACCAGGGCGACTTGAAACGACGTGCCAAAATCTGAAGGCGCCTCATTATTATTTTATGATTAGTGGTTCCATCTACCTTTTAATTTTTACCTAGCAAGCTGCGATCGTTTAGTGGTTGTGTTTTATTTGATTTTAAACTATTTTAAAGGAAATTGAGTAACAGAATAAGGTAAGAAATTTTTTTTTCTAAAAGCAAACAGAGCTGGGCGTTCATATCGATTTACAAAGCGTCGGTTATAGGCAGCATAAATCAGACGTAGAGGTACTTGGTTTATTTTCTACTATTTAGTAAATAACATTACTAGTTTGCAAAATTAGATGGGACGATTGATATTAAAATATTTAGATATTATGAAAGACGGGGGGGGAGTTTGCCCCCCGTTTAAAAAAATGCTTTAGTTTATCTTGGGTGAGTGTGCAAAATAGTATTTATTGTGTGCAAAATTGTGCAAAATGATAGTGTATCTATTTTTGAAATTGGTTTGATTCGGGGGCGGAAACCTGACCGACCCCAATTGTGTGCGTATTTTTACATATTTGGTCGGACGCTCAAAGAGGCAGCGTGGCGTAATACCCTGTTTATTATTTCAATACATAGCACATGGTCATTCCAAGAAAATGTATGACCAAATTGAAGATTTTCTGTGCATCAAATAAATTTAGTTTTAGGTCATAATAGTTAATGATTAATTTAGTAAACGATGCGAAGGACTAATTTGGGTGCGAAAAATGGCAACTTCTAGCAAGTGTACCTTTGTAAATGTATCTAAAAATGAAACCAATCTAAAAAAAAATAAAAAAATGATCATTTAGTAGCTAACATATAATATATAAAACACATTCAGCATTTATTAAATACTTTATTTATTTTCCTTTACTTTTCATTCATAGCGAATCACTACTCTACATTATTTTAACTAATATACATAGCAACAAGTAAAACTTAAAAATGTGTAGCAAATCCAACAAATATATTTTTTAATGGAATAATAATGAATTTAATTAAAATGGATCGATTCACGCTGGTTATAAGTTAACTGTGTTTGATACCTTTATCTTTAAAAAATCCGTACAAATTTGACCAAAATTTTGCCATAAAAGGTAACAAACGGACAATGGTTTTCTACGTAGTGGAGTCAATAGAAAAGCATTTTTTCTTACAGCAGCGATTGACTCTTTCTCAAATTTCTCTGGTGTTTTTAAAGACAGAAAGATGTTTTTAAAGATAGCCCAGTATATGTATAATAAGTAAGAAGAGGTTCATTTTAGTAGCATCTAACAGGTTGTTTCTATTAAAAAATTATTTTAATGAAACATTATTTGAATAAAATTTTCTATTAACTAAGTAATAAATCCTGCAAAGTATACAATTAACAATTTTTCTATCTCTTAAAATTAAGCTAATATTAGGGGCAGCAAATTAAGAACAAAGACCCCGTACATCGATTTCTCTGGGGAAGATTTGGCCAAATTGCATGATTTTTTTTCAAGAAGTATTTATGACAGTCCTGATCATATAGCGAGCAGATTTTAAAAATATAAAAATTGGGTGATGGGGCCATTTTGAATTTTTTCATGCGATAAAGTTAAATGTTTTAATATAATTTGAAATATCGAAATTTGATGCATAAACTGTAATTAACCCCAAAAAGAAAAGTGGTGCATCCTCTGACCTACAAGGGTACAAAATTTTTTCTGATCAAGCTAATTTGGTAGATAGTAATAAATCTTATCAAAACATATATGTTGTGTCAGTAAGTGGAAAGGAGGGATGAACCAAAATATCGTATTACATATATTTTCCGGAGTTTTTAGGGGCACCAAGTTCGTTTCTAATTCTATTAATTATTTTAATTGTTAACAATTTGTATTACTGATTGTCTATGTAGATGGCTTGTTATAATTATAATATCATTGTTTGGTTATTCAAGCAACGATAATATTACTTATCGTCATTCTCGCCAAATTTTAAGTGCAATAGACCCGAGTACGTACTTCCAACATTTTAACCTAGGGTTAACCCTCGAAAACTTTGAGCCTAATCTTTTAAGTAAAACTTCTTATAAATAACACTAAAAAGAGGAAAATAAATTTTTTTATAAAAAAAAGAAAACCAACATCAAAAGAAAACATTGAAATATAAGAAATAATATTTTGTAGTTATTATTATAGGTCTTGGTTGAGCGCGGACTATTATTATTATCTTGAAAATAGCATTAAACATTCTATATATTGCTACCAACTACACATTTTACAATTTTAAGAAGAAAGAAATTTTTGTATTTCAATTTTTTGAATATACATCTATAAAAAAAGGAATGTTAATTGGCGGTTTGCTTTATAACTAAAGATCCTGTACAATTAACATACATTTTTTTGTATCCAAATACTAAAATTTTATGACAATATGCACTTGAAATTTTTAAATTATATGGATTGTCATACGCCACTTGCACATCCCATAGGAATTTAGTTTTAAGGTCCTGCATTAGTTCTATATCCCTAAATTTGCTTTTAAATATAGATGCCATCTACCAACTGTATTTTCTTTTGCACTTCCTCATTAAGAATTAGAAACGATGCACTTGAAATGAAAATCATTGGTCCAATATTCGCTTAACATCCACATTGACCGAACGTATACATATGGTGTTGTTCGCCCGCTTTCCGACTGTCAGTTGTTTCGCAGGAATTAAAAAAAAGACGGGCGGTCTTGTTCGCTAAGTGAGTACGCACCTTAATATTATATGTTTCTTTAGAACAAAAAATTAGACGAACAATGAAAAATAAAATATTCTGAAGGAACTAAATTTACCCAACTGAGCGTAGAAAGCAGTATATCAGGGAAATTCTTAAACACTTTTGCTTTTTAAGTCAGTAGCTTATTTTTCTTCTAGTTTTTAAAAAAAATAAACAACATTTTCTGTGTAATTTAAAGCCAAAGTTAATAGCTTGCTAAAATAATATGAAACAGTATTAAATTTGATATTATATAACAAAATTAGCGAGATGAATATATAAAAAGTCATTACCTTCCCTGGTCCCCAGGTCCAATTTTACATATTTTTGTTAATTTGTCTCTTAAACTTGATATTTTCGAATGTAAGAATTATGTTCTTAATATATAGATCTGCAAAACTAAATTACATATACTTCGACTAATTCACCAATTTCTGCGAAGAAACTCGTGAAATGGTTGCCCCCGGATTTATCCTTAGCCTAGTTTTGGGTTCTTGGTGATTTAAGAATGTCAGTGTATTGTAGTGTATTTGTCGCTTGCGGAGTATTTTTTAAAAGTACAATTTTATGCTTTAAAAACTTGATTGTAATCACTATCCCTATTATTATTTGGTTTATTTTGGGATATACAGAACTTATTCGGTTTTGTAATGAAGCCAACACCGAGCAGAATAGTTTTCCAATTCACGCACATGTAAAAATATAACCTCAAATTTAACAAAATCAGAATGTTCCCTTTTTACCTTCTCTAGGAATTATTTTTTTTTAGAGGAAGGTGATGACAATGAAGGCAAGGTACTGACAACCAAACTTACTTTCAGAAAATAAAATGGATAATAAACACCTGCATCAATTGAAGCAAACATTAAAATTAATGAAGCAAGAAGCATTACAGAAAATAAAAGTAACTAAGAATCCAAAAAATTACCTGAAAAAGCAAGTGTAAGAGAGAACTACCACCAACAGAAAAACGAAAATAACCGAGACCCGAGAAACTTGTCCTCGACCTCTTCGAAAGGTTACGAAAAACCGCCAGAAGTTTATGAGGAAAACCTTAAAAAGAAAATATCGACAGAAAAAAGTACAGAAATAAAAATTATAATAAAGGAAAAGAAGAGCTCCCTGGACACTCCTCAAGATAGCCAAAGAAATACAGCCAAACAGACTGAACGGGAGACTGAACCAAAAAGAAAAGCAACAATTCAAAAAGTAGTAAGGAAAAACGTCGAAAAGAGGGGGAGAAATCGAAAAAGAATACGTCAAAACTCTAAGCTCCACGAAAACGCTGTTCAATGTCAGACTGGGTAGCTGTCATTTATGACGATAACTGGTATCCAGGAATTATTGAAGATGTAACCTCGGATGTAACTGACCGCAATTTAAAACATTTTTTGACCCTAGAACTTAATACAACTTGAATATCGGATTCAAGTTGTATTAAGTGATCAAATCCTTTGTCAGCTGAAATTTCCACCTAGACCCATTTCCGCCAGGCACTTTGACATTGAAAATAAAACTGAGATAGATGAAAAATTAAAAAAAACTACGATAAACTAACAGTTTATTTGATCAATAAGTTTTTTTCTGCAGTTTTTGTTAAATACGTTTTATTTCAAAGTTTCTTATGGCGCCAATTTTGTAGTACAGGAACCATGTTTTAGTTCTTTTTTTCTTACCTAAACCAAAAAAAATAAGTATTTCTTTTAATAAATTTTATGTTTTAAAATTAACTATTATTTCTCTCTAAAAAGTCATCATTACCCTCCACTAACGTCGTTACCATCCTTTTCATGATTCCTTTTGATACTACCATAAAATTAAAAAAAAAAAACTGATTTTCTGGTACTTGGGGGTTAGGATACATTTGTAAAATAAATAAAAGATTATTCCCAGTTGTATTTCATAAAAAACAAAATCGAACAAATTTCATAATATACCATTTTTTAAAATGTATTCCTGCCAGAAAATAAAATAATAGTATCGTTGGTCTACTGGATGTTTGAAAACATAAAAATACTTATGATAGATAGTAATGAAATACTGCTATAATAAAAAAAACACAAGAAAGAAAGGGCTGGTAATGACAAAAAATTACATTTCCTATCTTCCTCCTTTCGTGTTTTTGATTACTCTAACTATAGATTAATTTTCAAAGGAGAATGTGACAGGTGATATTTTAATTGTTAATTATAATATATACCCTCCATCAAAAGTCAAGTTTTAAGTTTGGAAGATTTTTTCTTAAAAGGTAAAAGGTGCAGAGAACTTCCCATCACATTTTTTAACCCATTTGAAAATTAAGCATTTAGGTATTTAGAAATCTTCATTAACGGTAAAATGAATAAAAGACACCTTTTGAGATCGCACAAGGCATATTCATATTATACCGATAATAATTTTAAACCAGATATTTTAAATTTTTGATCCGTTGATATTCTCCTACAAGTGTAGTCGATGCAGCCTTAACCGAGGCTTCAACATATACAAAATACCGACTATTCAGCAATGCATAGAAATGCATTCTGAACTCATTATACATGAAGCATATTAATACATACAACCCAAATTTACCCACCAATACCCAAACACATAAAATTAATTATAATTTATTAATATATAAATACATATATAAAGCAGATGGGATTTATTGTTCAAAAAATGTATACATAGCTGTCGTTTTGCTTTTAACGATACTTTCCGAAAAAACTTGGTGGTTAATTTAATTGGTTACTAAAGTAATAAAAGTTATATGAAAATAAAGACACCTATGCCAGATTTTTGTATGAAACGTCAACCATATCACATTGTAGTTTTTGTCATGTCGTCTGCTAATAGCCCTATTCTAAAAAAATAATAATAATAATAATAATAATAATAATAAAGACTTTTATTAAGAAAATAAATATACAAAATATGAAAAAATATACATTGAAAAGCTATATTCACAAAAAAAAAAGCAAATCATGAAAAGAGTGGCGAAGTCTAGCCTAAATAGGCTACTCCTACTCAACCATCAACTCGCCATGATTGGCCTTTCACACAGTTCACAGTTTTTGAAGCCGGTAGTTTAACAACACAATAGATGGATGACCCTAATAATAAACATATAATCCTACAAACGAGATAGTGATATTATACGAAATAGTTATATTATATCTCAACAGTTGGCCCCTACGCGATAGCCCAGGCGGCAACGCACATTATTATTTACAAGTCTTTAGTCATTGCGTATTTAGCAAATAAGAACGAAATTTAAATTTAAATTTGTTCATGTTAAATAATTTAAACTCGCTTGGTATAGAATTGTATAGTTTAACAGCGTTATAACTGAAACTTCTTTGAAACATTGCGGTTCTATGACGAGGCATTGTAAAAATATTTTTATAGCGAATATTTCGATTATGGACATTGCTTCTTGGAATGAATTTTTTATTTAAAATGTTTGATGTATTTGGTGACGTAAAGAGTTTATGTACGAAATTACCAAGATGGTGAGTACACCTGTTACGCATATTAAGCCAATTACATTCCTTTATTTTATGGGATATGCGATTAGACTTTCTTACTCCATAAATTAGCCTACAGCAAGAATTTTGCATTTGTTGTGTCCTATTCCTCTCAAATTCCACAAGACATGGCATATAGATAAAATCGCAGTAGGAGTAATGAGAAAGAACGAGACTATCACAAAGGATTTTTTTTAAATTACGGTTGAGAAAATGACGATTATAGAAATTAAATTTTAAAGAACCAAAGGCTTTTTTGTTAATATTTTTTACGTGTTGTTTAAATCGAAGGTCTTCGTCTAAAACTACACCCAAATTCTTAGCCGACTCCGCGTAAGAGAGACACAGAAGTTTAGATTTTTCAGAGTTTAGATTGAGGTCATGTGTTTCAGACAGGGATCTTATAATTTCTAAATCGGAATTAATATGGTCTACGGCTTCTGCAGAATTTGAAACTTCAAAACTACAATAAAGTTGAGTATCATCAGCGTACGCAATCGCCTAACAAAATTTAGGTGAGGTTATAATGTCTGGCGTATATAGAATAAACAATAACGGAGATAATATGGAGCCTTGTGATACCCCAGAAAGAATATTCATCATATTTGAATAAACATTATCCACAACCACTTTCTGAGAGCGATTGCGCAGAAATGACGATATAATGTTGACTGATTCGTCCGAAAATCCATAGTAACGAAATTTAGAACAAAGGAGTTTATGATCGAGCGTGTCAAATGCTTTTGAAAAGTCCAAAAGCACTAGTAAACTTGCGTGACCCTTGTCATAGGCTCCGATCACATCATCCGTCACCGACGCCAAGGCGGTCGCAGTGCTAAATTTTTTTCGGAATCCGCACTGATTATCCGGAATAATATTATTTTCTGTAAGAAACAAAAACATTTGATCATGCAAAACTTTTTCCAGCATTTTAGAGAGTACTGGAAATATGCTAATAATTCTAAGGTCAGAAAAATTTTTAGGGTTATTACATTTCGCCAGTGGCTTTCCAATGGCAACTTTCCATGAATCTGGAAAATATTTATATTCAATGCAAGAGTTAATAATGTGTAGAATGTAAATATCAATGAAAGGACCGCATAATTTAATCATATTAATTGAAATATTATCAGTTCCGCAGCAATTTGTTTTTATGGACTGAATACTCGAATTTATATAATCAAGAGTAGATAGACTAAAATTAAATTGACAATTGTTATTATAAAAATTATTTTTGTAGAAGTTGATTTTATCCTTACCTTTATTATGTCTTGCAAAAGAGACCCAAAATAATTATTTATATCTTCAGGATTTGATAAATGGTGTGGCAGATTATAATTTTTATAAGTACGGATATTGAGATCTCTTAAAGTTTTTCAAGTTTTATATGAGTTATTTTCAGCACAAATAGTTTCAAGATAATGTTTATTACCTCGCCTAACTAATGACACTGTTTGATTACGCAAATTTTTATATGTATTTTTATTTCCTTCAGTAGGTTGTTTTTTATAGCGCTGCAAGGCTTTAGACCTATGTTTTTTCATTTGCTTTATTTCTTCCGTTAGCCACGGTGCTTTAGGTTTAGTGATTCTAGCTTCTTTAAAGGGAGCATGTTTTTCAAATAGGTTTAGTAACATTTCATTAAATAATCTAATTTTATCATCTATATTGCGTTCTCTGAGAATAACATTCCAATTTAAATTATATAAGTCTAAGCAAAAATTATTGTAATTAAAGTTTTTAAAACAGCGGTACCTTATTACTTTGGGTGGGGGTTTATGTACCTTAAAATTCAGATTAACATATACAAGATTGTGATCTGAAATATCATCTGTCGGAATAGTACCGCAGCATTCAATTAACTTAGGATTGTTGACAAAAATTGGGTCAATTAATGTGCTAGTGGACTTCGTTATTCTAGTGGGTCCACTTAGAATCTGAGAAAGGCCGTAGGGCTCAAAACAATCAGAAATTGGGGTATTTAAATTAAGAAAATTGATATTTAGGTCCCCAGTGCATATTATTTGATCGAACAAAGGACAGACATATGAAAGTATACTGTCTATCTAGATATATGAAAGTATACTGTCTATCTAGACCTTTCTGCAAAAAATTACTTTTATTTTAATTTGTTCTTTTATTTGACCTTTCTGCAAAAAAAAAATACAATTTTATTATCAACAGAGCTTGTGAACCACCAACACAACTTTGCTTGTATTTTTTTTAGGGGCTAAGAATAAATATAATTTCTTGACATCCTTAATGTATAGAGTATTTTCTTACTCTGCTACTTGCCGCTAACCGGGTAGGATGGAAAACATAGGCGCTAGAATATGAATTATAATTTTTTATAAATTCTATAAAAAAATTATCAAACAATAACATTTAGAATTTAAAATTAAGTAAAAATGTCTTAAACAAAAAATTAAAAATTCACGTAACATATTTATAAATATAAAATAAAACAGTGTCACATTCACGATACCAGACGTACACGGAGACAAACAAGAATTAAACTTGAAATGTATGTTATTATTGGCTCACTCAGTCCATAAATTTTTGTTTTCTTTAAATTTACATTTTTTTTTGCATTGATTGCATTTTTGTTCCTTTGTATTTCATAGAATTATCTATATATGTTTTGCGGTCTTTAGAATCTTTACATTATTTAATTCGAATGACCGATTATTTCCACTAATATATTTTGTTAGTACCGTTTTGTTTTTTTTTGTCATACTTGTGTTGTTCGTGGGTACAGGGAATTAAAAAATTATCCGACTAACATATCAAAAAAACAGCGACTTAATTGTCAGATGGGAAAATGAAGCAACACAAGCCGTCCATCAAACAAAAATTTAAATATTAATAAAGAAAACACCAAACACAAAATACTTGTCACTTCGGTATATACTTAAAATATTGGTAAATTTACAAAATGTGTTTAAAGAACATAACACTACCGCTAGTGACAAAGGCTATAACCTATTAAAAAATAATTTCAGTAAACTAAAATAAAAAAATCCAAAAGAAAAAAGAACTCATATACCTAGTTTATGAAATTCCCTGTAAGGATTGCAACGGTATATACATTGAGCAAACCCGTCAATATTTAAAAAAAACAGACTACAAGGACAAAGGTATGACAAAAAGAACAAAACGGTACTAACCAAACATATTAGTGAAAAACAACATTCATTCAATTTAATAATGCAAAAATTTGAAAAACCCAAAACCACAAAAAAAAAAGATAAAAATCTATGAAAAAAAAGAAACATTTTTACTGAATATTATTGTGTGTATTCTGACGAAGATCGCCAGATAATCGAAACGTCAATTTGTAACATGACATGTATTGTTCGTTTGGACCCTAACTAACCAAGAACATAAAAATTAAATATATAACTAGAAGGGAATATATATATATATATATATATATATATATATATATATATATATATATATATATATATATATATATATATATATATATATATATATATATATATATATATATATATATATAATATTGAAATTAACTTCGTTATCTGCCAAATCATTTTATTTCCAAAATGATCCTGTTTACCACAGAAAACTTCAATTCGATATCTTATATCGTCTATAGAATACAGAAAAATCAATTTTAACAGCTTTTAAATTTAGATTTTTAAAAAAAATTGTCAAAACTCATATCTATCCCGAAAATCCAAAATCGCTATTTTAATCCTCTTAAAAATTACAACAGAGTCATTTTTAATAGCTGCAAAATTACAATTTTCAAAAAAGTCATTCATTACGTAAAGCCCCAAATCGATATTTTAAACCGTTAAGTTACACCAAAACCAATTCTGACAGGTGTTCAGTTAGAATAAGAAACCTCAAACAAACCGTTGAAAAGTTCTAGGAAGAAATTAGAGAACTGAGAAATAATGTTTTCAGCACCAAAAGACCTACTTTCCCCTCACAATTTCCAATTCGGTATCTTAAACCTCTAAAACCTATACCAAAAAAAAATTTAACAGCGCTGAATCAAAAATTTGTAAAGAATGCTAAATTGTTGTCTATACACTTCCTGTAAAACGCATAACCTGTGAGGCAAAATATATAACACTCCTATTAAATACTATCACACCTCGTATAATATATAATATAATAGTTTCACTACAAATATTTTATGGAATGACAGTATGGATGATTTTCAACAAAAAATTATAATATACCATGGGTAAATTCTAAATCGTTTCCAAATATTACGGTTTAAAATGTTTAATTTATAATAGCAACATTGCTATTCGTTTGTATGTGATGAACTGATGAAACTCAGCTGTGTTTTGTCAACAAAGATTTCCTTAGATTATTTTTTTGGGGTGTATAATTTAATTATTTATTAAAAAGTTGGGTGATTTGTTAGCATAATAATGGCACGTCTAAAAAAGTAGAAATAATCTATCATTAAAAAGTAAGCAGTAATAATGTCTGAGATTATTTGTTTCTATAATAAGTTTATAATTTTCTCAAAATTAATAAACAATATCAACTTACCAAGCACTGTAATTTATAGCACTAGGTATGTAATTCACACAGTAGAAAATGTGATTGAAGAACTTCAAACTCTGAAAGTGACTTCCACCTCGAAATAAAACTAAGCGAAATATTCATGTCCTTACACAAACCAATATTTTTGTTGACTAGATCAAAATTATGTTTACGAGTGCTTATAGTCCCTGAGGTCTAAGACGATTATTATGACAAACGTTTACACTTCCCGTATCCCCTGAGACTAATTCTTAATCTCAGCATATTCATTATCACATTTTTAAAATCCGCACTACATATTAAACCGATATGGAATTCTCACACAATAAAAAACTAAGCCACCTCCAAAAAACAAAATAACTGCTATGTTTACGTGTTTTAATTGTCATCATATCTTCACTGAATCTTGTTGTTTGAGTCTACGGTCAGCGATGTTGCCGTATCTTAATAGGATCAAATAGTAGACACGTTTCTTATTCTCCAAATTTAGATTGCTGGGATATTGTTGAAAAAAAAAACTTTGTAATTTTGGTCAATATAATAATACTAATTGTTTCGCAAAGTAAAATAAGTAAAAGTATTATCGATGTGCTTAAAAATTAATAAAACAAACTTTAAAGCCTTTTTTTTTCAAAATTCGTAAGGAATAATCCTTATATAAGATTATTTTAATCAACTACCATCTTGTATTCTAACCTTAACATCGTATAAAACGTAAATCTAAATGTAGGATAAGCATAATTTATTATAGCGTTTATATAGACTCCTTTATTTTATAAACATAAAAGTACGCCAGAGTTTTAAGAAGTACGAAAATTAGCGACACACTATTGCCTAGTACTTAAGGCAGATATTAAAATTAAAACTAGGTACTCCTAAAACCGCGATTTTCTAAAAAATGCAACTGTTCCGGAATGAATTACTTTGCCACTGTGTATTTTAATGTAAGAACAGAAACCATAAAACATACTCAAATAAGAGACTACTTTATACAGATTCCCTGAATTCCATAATACAATTAATAAT
Source organism: Kuschelorhynchus macadamiae (assembly GCA_030620095.1). NCBI lineage: Eukaryota > Metazoa > Arthropoda > Insecta > Coleoptera > Curculionidae > Kuschelorhynchus > Kuschelorhynchus macadamiae. The sequence continues at coordinate 12,672 of JAUTXW010003976.1, forward strand.
ATAAATAAAGTGGAACTGCTTAAAAATATCTCGTATATTTACAGCGACTCTTTTATTATTTATTATTATAATTACGTTCAATTGGTACATAAAACTAGTTATCAGATATTTTCTAGAACTTTACAAAATTAAAGCAGGATTTGAGAAATTCATTTTAATGTTTGATATATATCTATTTTTTCCCTCCACTCAAAAAATTTGGGAAAATTTGTAAATTTTTGGAAATGTCGGGTTAAAAGTCTCTTTTTTCACAACTTCTTATTCTGACGTCGCATCAGCAAGAATGATAACCTACAAAAAGTGATATATTTTTTTAATTTTTAATTTTTTTTAATACTCGATATTAGACAGTTTTTGAACCACCGAAAAAAATCTAAATACATGTTTTGTAGCAAGAATACGCAAGCTTTTGATCTGGCTAGTTTTTCTCAAAAGTCAGTCTTAACACCGATCCTACTAAACGTTATACTAGTCTTAGTCTTAGTCTAGAAGCGTAGACGTTTCTTCAGTGAAATTATTTCATTCGCCTGTACCTTTTATATGCGACAAGACCGCATGTCAAACACTGATCGATAACAGGATAACAAAAAGAAATCGCCCTGCATAAATTAGAGCTTAATTTAGGCTCACTAGTTTTTCAACCCCTCGGGAACACGTACAATATTTCCGCTCAGAGTTTTCGAAAAAAAAAGTGAAATTTGTGTAAAATGTGAGGGCCATTAAACTTACTTACCCCATTGACTTTTGGTCAAAAATTAAGAATCATATGGAAATGAGATGGTAACGTTTTGGTAAAATCCAATATGGTAAAACAAAATGGCGACCTAGTGAAATGTTAAAAAATTTATTACTAAAAAACTGCTTACCCAGTTTTCTCAAATTTTGCACAAAAACAAAATATTATGTAGGAATCAAGTGGCATTTCAAAGTGTATCCTAAACTAACTGTGGTATAAGGATACCAGTAAATCTGTGGAACTAATTCAAGAGGGTGGAACAAAATGGCGCTCAAACAACGCTTGTAGTCGTGAAAAAATCACCCTCCCGGGTTTTACATATTTTCACGTTTTAGCGTCCTGGGTGCCAAAAAATACGATTTATAAATTCCGTCGGTCCGTCTGTCTGTTTGGCTGTCTGTCTGCCAGTTTAAACTTAAAAACTACTTATCGGATTGACTTCAACTTTTCGTTCAAAATTAAGGTTCATATGGGGATGACATTGTAACATTTTCGTAAAAATTCAATAAGGCAAAAGAAAAAGGCGGCCTAGCCAATAGTTAAAAAAATTATTACTAAAAAACCACTAATTCATTTTTTCTGAAATTTAGCATAAAAATAAAGTATTATGTAAGACACAACTGGTACATTTTTGGTTCGAATCCCAGATAGCGGAAAATAAAGGCGGCTTAATAAAATATTTAGAAATTCTGCTTTAAAAAACGACGAAAAAGATGGACTAATAAAATTGTGGTACTAACTCAAGATGGCGGAACAAAATGGCGACCCAATAGAGTGTTTGTAATCGTGAAAAAATCACTTTCTCAGGTTTTACATACGTTGACGTTTTAGCGTCCTTAGGTGCCAAAAATATCAATTCCATCGGTCCGTCTGTCGTTTTGTCTGTCTGTTTATCAGTTTGTGGCATAGCTTAAAAACTTATTAGATTGACTTCAAATTTTAATCAAAAACTAAGGTTCATATGGGGATGACCTGGCAATATTTTGGTAAAAATCCAATAAGCCGGAGCAAGATGGCCTAGTGAAATGTGAAGAAATTATTACTAAAAAAACTATTTATCAAATTTACCTCAAATTTTATATAGGAATGAACTGGTAACACTTAGGTATGAATATAAGACAGCAAAACAAAATGGCGCCCTAATAAAATATTTAAAAAATGTGCTTGGAAAAACTACTTATTAGATTAATTTCAAATTTGCTGCAAACATTAAATGTTGGATAGAGATAAACTGGTAAAGTTGTAGTACCAATTCCAGATAGCCGAACAAAATGGCAGCTATTTTTTTAAATCTTATTCAATTGAGTTTAAAATTTTGCAGAAAAATTAAATTTGATACAGGGATTAACTGGTGTGCGTCAATGTAAAACTACTTATTGAATTTTTACTTTCCTCGTAATGGGAAGTATCTTTACGTTTCGGGGTTCCTAGATGCAGAAAAACATGTTTTCTCACTTCTGTCAGTCTATCTGTGTGTCGGTCTCTCTATTCGCGACACAGCTAAAAAAACTAGCTACCTGATTAACTTGAAATTTTGGTCAAAAATTAAAAGTCATATGGGAATGACCTGGTCACATTTTGATAAAAATCCAATATGGCGAAACAAAATGGCCGCAAAGTTAAATGTTAAGAAAATTAATACTAAAAAACTACTTATAGTGTTTACCTCAAATATTTTTAACCAGTAAATTTGTTGTACGAATCCAAGATGGCGAAATAAAATGGCGGCTTAGTAAAATGTTTAAAAATGTATTAAAAAAACTACTTAATAGATTGATTATAAATTGTATTCAAGAATTAACTGAGTTATAGAGATAAACTGGTAAAATTATGGTACGAATTCGTGATAGCGAAATAAAATGGCGGCCAATTGAAATGCTTGTAACCGTGAAGAAAATAGCAGGTTTTACATATAATTAAGTTTTAGCGTCCCTAGGAGTCAAAAAATATGTTTTCTCAATTCCATTTGTCTGTAGCTAAAAACTATTTATCCGATTGACTTCAAATTTTGATCAAAAGTTACGGGTTATGTGGGGATGACCTGGTGTTAGTTTGGTAAAAATTGAAAATGACAGAATAAAGTGGCGACCCACTGAAATTATTACTAAAAAACAATTTATCCAATGTGATTTAGAAATTAACTGGTAAAATTGTGGCACGAATTCAAGACAGAGTCACAAAATAGCGGCCAAATAAAATGCCTAAAAACTCAATGTAAAAAATCTTCTTCTTAAATTGACTTAACATCTAAGCAAAATTAAATATAATACAGGGTTTAACTGTTACGAATTCAAAATGACGATATAAAATGGCGATCTTAAAAATTCAGTGTAAAAAAAATAATTTATTTAAAATTATGTACCAAAAAATAAAAGTGGCATAGGTAGAAACTGGTAAAATATTGATACGATTTCCATATGGTGGAACAAAATGACGCGCAATAAAAATGTTTGAAAAGGCATTATACTAAATGACTACGTGCGGGCCTAAATTGGGTTACACTTTACTATTCCTAGTGAAGGAAAAGATTCACGAGGGAAGTGTCGGGTGAAGGAAATTTATCGATTTTTTTGTTTTGACCGCTTTCCCGTGATTTGCGATATAGGCATCTTTTTTAGTGTCCGCATTTCTTCCAAATTCTCTATCACCCCCTCGGGTTTACTGCTTCCAACATTATCTCATTTTTTGCCCCACTTTATTTTTTTTAACGGCATCCTGTGCTTAGATATTGCTAGTTAACGAACTTGGCCGAGATTTCTGTATTGGAAATCCGAAAAAAAACATAACCCACGTCGAAAAGTTAAATGTGGCTACTTGAAACTTCCGTCAAAAGGTTTTCGAAAAAATGCATCTATCGGACACCACTGATCGCCAAATATGGGCCCCACCGAAATGTCTTTTTTACCGAAAGACGCGGTTAAAATGAATGGATCAGGGATTGAGGGATGAATATATAATATCAAGTCATATAGAGACTGGAAAGTTTTTGGGACCAAGAAATTTAATCCTGCTTCTTTACATGCACTTTAAACCCTAGTAAAATATTTAGGATGGATAGGATGCAAGAACGAATGGATAATATAATGTCGCATACCGATTTCGTGGTGTTTAATTTTACTTGTACTTCTTTAGGGAAGTACTTTACTTAACTAATAAGTAACTTTTACAGTGCTTTTACGTTTTAGTTTGCATACTATATAGACAATTGTTTCTTTTTTGACATTATATGTTTAAAATTGCCCTCGATAATATAACAAAATATTATTATTTTGTCATAATTCTGATATCAAAAGTTTTCTGAAAAATACTGTTTGTAAGGCGCCCGTCAAATAAAGAAAAGCTTTTAATTTTATACTTTTTACTTCTCTCGTAAAAGGGAAGTATTGCAATCAAATTTTGGTCAAAAATTAATATGGCGAAATGTGGGGATATCCCGGTAAGATTTTGGTAAAAATCCAATATGGCGAAACAAAATGGCGGCCTAGTGAAATGTTAAAAAGTTATTATTAAAAAACTACTCATCCAATTTATCTGAAATTTTGGAAAAACATCAAGTATTATGTTGAAATAAACTGGTAACATTTTGGTACGAATCCAGGATGGTCGAACAAAATGGCGGCTTAATAAAATATTTAAAAATTCAGCCTGAATAACTACTTAATTAATTGATTTCAAATTGTGTGCGATAGCTAACTGTGGTGTAGAGGTCAACTAGTAAAACTGTGGTACTAATTCAAGTTGGCGGAACAAAATGGCGGCCAAATAAAACGTTTGTAATCGTGAAAAAATCACCCTTTCAGGTTTTATATATCTTCACGTTTTAGCGTTCCTAGACGCCAAAAAATTTGTTTTATCAATTCCGTCGGCCCGTTTGTCGGTCTGTCTGTCAGTTCGCAGCATAGGACTAACCTGATTGAATTCAAATATTGATACAAAATTAATAATCATATGGAGATGACCTGGTAATATTTTGGTAAAAATCGAGTATGGCAAAAACAAAATGACAGCCTAGTGAAATGTTAATAAAAAATATTATGAAAAAGCTACTTGTCGAATTTATTTCAAGTTTTGCATTAACATTAAATATTATGTTGGAATCAACTGATAAATTTTTGGTACTAACCAAGATGGCGGAACAAAATAACAAACAAGAAACTACTTAATGATTGCAAATTGTGTGCCATTAATTGCGGTATAGTGCTCAACTAGTAAAACTAGTTACTAGTTTAAGATGACGGAACAAAACTTCGGCCAAATGAAAATTTTGTAATCGTGAAAAATTCACTCTCTAGATTTTACATATATTCACGTTTTAGTGCCCCTAGATGCCAAAAAACATGTTTTATCAATTCCGTCGGTCCGTCTGTCGGTCTGTCTGTCAGTTCGCGACATAGCTTATATAGTACTTATCCGATTGACTTAAAATTTTGACCAAAAATATATGAGGATAACGAGGTAATATTTTAGTGAAATGCCAATATAACTGAACAATTTAAAAAAAAAAATTGTTAGAGTGGTGTATTATTTGGGGTTAAGATCCAGTAAAAAAAAACTCTTTTTTTTTTTAAATTGTCGACGTTTCTAAATTTAATTTGTGCATCCTCAGGACACATATAGATCCTCTATCCTGCATGAAACCCATATTATCAGTCTTTACCTACTCCGTTGGTCCGCAGATATTTCCTAAATATTAAGTTTCTAAATGATTTTCTTTAATAAACCTCTTGTTGTTAGGTTACAGTGGTGTATTATTTGGGGTTAGGGTCCAATAAAAAAACAAAAGTCTATTTTTAAATAGTCGACGTTTAGCAACTTTATTGTTGCATCGTCAGGACATATATATAGTTTCTATATCCTGCATGAACCCTATATTATCAGTCTTTACTTACTCCGTTCGTCCGCAGATATTTTCCAGATATTACGTTTCTATGGTTTTCGTTAACGATCCTCTTGTGGTTATGTTAGAGTGGTGTATTATTTGGGATTAAGGTCCAGTAAAGAAACAAAAGACTTTCTTAAATGGTAGACGGAGTAGGTAAAGACTGATAATATGGGTTTCATGTAGGATATAAAATCTGTGTTCTGAAGATGCAAGAATAAAGTTGCGAAACGTCGACATTTTAAAAAAGGCTTTTGTTTTTTTTGCTGTATCCTAACCCCAAATAATAAACCACTTTGACATAACAACAAGAGGATCGATAACGAAACCCAGTTAGAAATTTAATACATGGGTTTCAATTTAAGATGGAGAAAACAAAATGGCGCCCGAATAAAGTTTTCAAAAAACAATGTAAAAAAATCTTGTTCAATTAATTTTGCAGAAAAATTTGTGAAAATGGCATAAACCGGTACGAATTCAATATGACGCAGCAAAATAGCGGCAATGTGTGTTAATGTAAAAACTATTTATTAAATATATTTTATTATGTCCAAAAGTCAAGTTTGGCATAGGCAGAAAGAAAATGGTAAAATATTTTTAAGGAATCGAATATGTGACTATGTCTTGAACTAACACTCCACTAGCAAATGGAAAAAATCATAACGAGGAAAGTTGCGGATAAAGAAATTTACCGATTTTTATTTTATATATTTATTTATATTTTTTTATATTTAATTTTATATTTAGATATAATTCATGTCTTGAAATTGTACAAGTGGAAGAACGAAAAAATTCTCTCGTGCTATCTTGCTGAAAACATGACACGACCCCGAATGCAAGTGTATATTGGGAGCTTACAATCTACACATATTATGAGCTAAACGAACTTAGAAAACTGTATCTTTTGAGGTAACAATAGATAGAATCACTTTGACAACTTAACTCGGTTAAAGAAATGACTAGCGATCGTAAGCCGCTTTTCTTTATGTTGGCGGGTCTGAATTCATCGTTTGGTTGTTGGCTCCTTTTCGATATAATATCTATTTTTCCGTGGTTTTATAGTGACAACCGTTTTCTAGAGTACTAAGCAATAGTTTTATTGTAATATGTAAAAATTTAGTAGACTTTATGCAGCAAATTTACTACATATCTTTTGTATGAATTGTTTCCCGAGCACATGATAGCAGTGGCATAACTATAATGGTGCGAGTGGTGCGGTTGCACCAGGTGAGGGGCCCGGCGGCATAAGCAGTAATAGCACGTGTGCTAGAAAATCTGACTTTCCGAAGTCGTGGCTAGTAACAGCACTTATACTAGCAGCATATGTAGTAATGGCACGCGGGCTAGAAAATCTGTTTTCCTAAAGTATTGCCCAGTAATGGCACTGGTTCTACATGCAATAATCAAAAGGCATATCCTTGCTGTAAATAATTATAGACCAACAATACTAAAACAAACACCCATACAGTACAGCAGCTTTTTTATAGAATCTGTACACCCTACAATCAGCCTATGTAATGGACAGAATTTAGCTTTTCGCATCAGCGGTTTGAGCAGTATCTTAAACAATCAGTGATCCCATTTTTTGAAATGCCCCGTATAAATTAATATAATATATATGGATTCATTCATTCATTCAATATGTAAAAAAAATAAAATAATACGTGCAATTCAAGCATTTTCCCGAAAACCGAATCGTTGGTTGTTTGAATAAAAATTATTGTAATATTTAAGGAGTGGTTCATTAGAATTCCTTATCCCGTCTTATGGAACTTCTGTGCCGTTAAATCAACCTGTGTGCCAAAATTGAGCTTTTCACGGCAAGCGGTTTGAGTAGGACTCTATTTTTTGAAATACCCTGTACAAGTAATAAAAAAAATTATAAAATATGTAAAAAATAAAATAAATTATACGTGTTTTAGCTTTTTTCCGAAAAACTAACCTACTCAATAAAAAATATTGTAATATTTAAGGGCTGGTTTCATCCCCTTGAATTTGAGTTTTGAAAGATCCTTTCTAAACGGATGCCCACGTTATAAAATAAACCTATTTTCCAAATTTCATCTTTCTAGACTTAGTAGTTTGGGATGTGCATTGATAAATCAGTCAGTTAGGACCAACGATTTTAGATATGTATAGATTAAGCTGATCTAGCAATTAGAAAATAAAAATGGTTTTTTTTAATTTTCGGAACAGTTTAAATTTGGGAATTTTTGTAGTCTTGTTTACCACCCTGTATAAATACATTTTTAGCTTCGATAGGCTATACGCTTATAATCGGTAATAAGCATACGTTTTACAAGAGAGGGCTAAGAACCGCATCTTAATATATTTTCTCGTTTTAGAAATATACAACTTTGAATTTTACGTAAAAATGTACTTGTCTAAGGTCAGCAGTTTATTTAACTTTATGCACCAAATATTATGTTTTGCTTTTAGTTCATTAACGCCTAATTTTCGTTTTTGTGTCGTAGTGTTCCGCAGCCAAGTTTCTAATCATTTCAGTAAAGAAAAACGCTCCCGAGGCTACACTAACTAGCATTACACAGAAAGTAATGTGAATATTTTTGAACCCCCCCTTGAAAAGTGAATGTGTTTCAAACTATTTAAACTTTATAATAATTACGATAAGAGTGGGCACTGTTTTTAAGTTTTACTTTAGAATAGAGTTAAAATTTATAATTTTAATATATTTATACATGTGACGTCACGTAGTTTATAACACTCCCCCCCTTGTCACTCGATGTCAAACTTTGTTGATCCCCTCCCACCCCTTAAATGACGAAATTTATGGATGGCTCCTAAGTATTGAAAATATCATTTTAAAAATAAGTTTTATTAAAACTATTTTCAACAATTTTTTTTCTATAAGCTTATTACCTGTACGTTATTAAATAAAAAAGTATTTTAGTTTATATCAATAAATCTGTTAAACAACAATTTTATTATGAAAAATATCTACCTGAAAATCGGCTTTGTTTCTTAAGTGAAGCCTAAAAATCTTGTCACTAATTATTTTAAGTTTAAACGAATTAAGAAACTTGTCTTTATCCATATCTATATTTTTAATTATGCAAACAGAACGTCAAAAACAAATAAAAAATGCAAAATAATTACTGAACTGATTTTAAGTTATTTGCTATGTGCTTTGGCAGGGCCGCATTACCTATTAGGCCCGTGAAGCTCGGTCCCGTTGAAAAGAGGGCCCCCCACCGCCTCGCTGCAACAAAAATCATTTATATAATTTTCCTTGTTTTATTTTATCAGTAAGTAGGTAATTTTAACATATTATTATATTAAAGGAGGAGATAGGTGTCTGTTAAATGGAAGAGAGTACTTTTTTTTTGGTCGTCACTTTTTCCCACGAGCTTGGGGCCCGTACATACGTTTGGGCAAAAATAATTAAACCGGCACTGGCTGCAATGCTTTATTTAATTTTTTTTATGTGACTACGTATTTGTTAAATGAAACATTATAGCAAGTCAACAATTTGAGTATAAAATTATGGTATTAGGAAAACTTAAAATACTAGCCTGTCACACGCAGCTAAATATAAAATTAAACAAGCATACAATCAGTATTAAAATAAATACGCAAAACATACGAAAAAAACTTTACAAATAGAGTAAAAAAATAAATTAACAAGTAAAAAATGTCCACTTAAAACGTCACTGAAAATACTCAAACGGTCAATTCTAACATAGAGTTTAAAGAATATACATCCATGTATGTACATAGTTAAAACAACGAAAAAAAAACAAGACAGAGTTAGATGGTTGCAGTGGAAGCTTTCTGTAAATATTCGTGAGTGGAATAGAAGCCCTTTTTTACAAGGAAAGTTTTAAGTTTAGTTTTAAACATATCGATTTTCAGTTCCTTATATTTCTGTGGCAAAGCATTGTAAAGTTTAACATTTACTGAATGTTTTCCGTGATTTTGTAAGTTTTAAATTGGGTGCTATTATTAAAACGAAAGCAAAATTGAAAAAGCATGTAAAAATAAACGATTTGTTTTTTAGTTATAGACAAATGTAACACCAGTCAGTCGTCTAATCGTAAATCACAAGATGTAACAAAAAGATGTTATAAAAATGTGCCAATTCTCTAAAACGAAAGTTAATGTGAGATTTTTATAGACTTGCTTCTTTCAAATCAGATTTGTTATGTTTCTAATTAAATGTAAAATTATTCCACTCTGCCACCATTTTCATCGATACATTTAACGATTGTCCTTGGCAGTTTCTCTAGGAATTCTGTAAGGGCGGATCCAAGGATGGGGGTGGCGGTAATGGGGTAAAGGGCAAGAAAAAAAAGCATATCAATAAAATTCCTCACCTGGCTTTTCAGCGCCCGGTGGTTATGTTTTTATACTTATCGAGATAACATTAATATCTATTTCGTTACCACCACTATTGTTCGACTCTATAAGGTTGTTGTGAACATAAGAACCAAATCTCCTAACTTTTTATTTATTTTATTATTAGTTTAGTATAATCTTTAGCTTATATTGGTTAGTCGAGTGATAGTGGATGTAAAATAACTGATTAAGACTAATTCATATTTTTTTTAGTTAACAAGGTAAACCAGGTACGCATTTTAAGAATCTATTTATAAATCGGTAACAGGGGTTTATTGTACTAATTTGAATTGTGTTAGTAAAGTTCCCGTCCTGCAGCCATATGTGCAGTTATTAAAAAAATTTGCAGAACTTTTAGATATCTTTATTCTATATGTTGATTAATTTAATTCAGCCAAAGTAGGCACGAGAAGCTAAAAACAGGACTACTATACCTATAGAAAAAAATTGACATGCCAAGTAGAAACACCCGGCGCGTCGTCTCCCCCTCCCCCTCCAAGCAACTCGTCTGGATCCGTCCTTGGCGCTTCTGTGATCTATTCGGCGTAATTTTCATTCAAATAAAGCACCTTTCATTTAAGATCTTTTTGATATTAACTACATGAAATGCGCATCCATGTCGGGGCTATTCGGTTAGGGGGGGGGGTTTGGGGGTAAATTCCCCGAGTCTCTTTTATTTAATGTAAAATGAGAGAAACAGTATAAAATAAGGACTTTTTCGTAATGAATGAAATCCTTCCTAGAGCTAGTTTTACCTGTTTTTTGGTTTTTCATATTATTTACGCTCAATTAGGTAAAAAGCAAAAACTGAGGATCTTTTTTTTTTCTGTGGTTGTTAAAAATTTTCGGTCTCTCAAAACCCCTCCCAGAAGCAAGGTTTAAATACGCCACTGATTCCTCAGATATTTTTAGAATTTAGATATTTGGATTCTCTTCTACAGAAAGTAAAAGATCAACTGTCGCTGATCGCCTTTTTATTTTCTTGGAACTTTGCGGGTGATCCTTTAGACGTTTGTTTGCATGAAACACGCATTCGGGGATTATTAGCTCTAAGCTCTTGTTGCGAAGTATGTTATAATTATTTTTTATATACGAAACTAAAATTTTTTATTTTGCCATAAGTGAATAAGGCATATTGTTATAATCATTAATTTACATTAATTGCGATTTAAAACTGACACTTGATAGCCAACAATAATAAATGAGTATACTGTCAAATGGTTGTTATGTTTCTTTTGTTTCCCGAGGCACATTATTGGTTTTTTTTAAATTCGTTTTTTTCCAGTGCACTCTATTTAATGAACAAATTTTTGTTTCAGAGCTATAATGTTTCAAAGGGGGTTGCAAATAGTATAGGTTGTATCATAATGACAAAAAATTTGCAGCAAATGGAAAATAACTTTGGATTAAAAAAAAAAAGATGAACACCAACAGTAGAAAATGGTGAAGTAAGTAATAATATAGTATTGCTTTCAGTCGAAGATAATCGAAATAAATCAATTCGTAAAATATCTAAGGTATTATAAAAAGAGCTGGACCCCTGTATATTAATTGAGATGAACATAAATTCTTGATATGTTCTAAAACTAAAGTAATAACCCTACATGCCAGTTTTTTAATTTCCATTCTATCTTGAAAACTCCTAACAAGAAAGTTGACGCGGGTAACATTATAACTTTCTACAGTGTCAAAATTTTTAACTTTCAAGTGTCAATATCTCCAAATCAATTAAAGATTTGTGAATATTTTAAATACAAAATAGTCATAAAACTTTTAGTACAGTTCAAAAATGCAATTATATACAGGACGTTCCATTAAAAAAAATCAACTTTTTACTCCCCTCTGTATGTGCAAAAACTAGAGTAATAACCATACATTCTAATTTTTTAATTTTTTTTTAACTTGAACGAAGAAAATTAGAGGGGGATAACTTTATAAGGGATCACCCCGTACGTCAAATGAGAAAAAATTTCAACTTCTGTCAGAATAACTATTTAAAATATTTAATAAGGTATTTCTGGAGTTTTAAAGGAAAATTATCGTTTTGCACACCGATGTTTCTTATGGCAATGTTCTCATAGGTTTTTAACAAATTTATTCCATTCTTATATTTTTAAAGAACGCTGATTTATTTAAATCTCTGGCAAATATTTTAAGACAAAGTATTGGTTTACCCTCTCTCTGCTCTTTTTAGTAAGAAATATAGTGTTAAAATTACCGATCTTGCTGATTAATTTCGAATTTGATTGGGTAGCTATATCTAATTTATATCGATATCTAGCCAGTTCGAAATGTTTCTATTAAATTTAAGTGCTTTGCAAAATGTAGAGTTAATTGGATAAGTAATCTCGGTAGCCATGGAGGAAATGAGGTACACCGACACAGAGACACTAATGTGAAAGCTCGTTTTCTTGAATTCGGGGTTCTTGAAACGTTAAGATCTAATCAAAACGCAGACTCAAAAAAAAAGGAACAACTACTTAATTATTTCTCTTACGAGCCAACGAAATAGTATATTACTTAAAAAAAATGAACAAATTGGCTTCACCTGGAACTTTCCACGTTCTGAACCATTTCATCAGGGAATGAAAAGTTTAATTACACCTATACTTATTTATTACTATGTACAGGGTGTCCCGTTTATTGTGGAATACTACCTTATCTCAGAACCTGTAAGAGTAAGTAAAAGAAAGAAGTTAAATGCAAAAGATGTTTGGTTTTGCTTGTATTTATATTTTTAAAAATACAGAGAGTTTGGTTTTTTTTGTGGACAAATATCGACTCGACCATATTTTAAAAGGGGCACCCTCTACATTATAATATATTTAAATGTAACCCTTTAAAGTAAATTTAAATGCTTGCCAAATTTTTCTTATAATTAAAATTTTCTTCAAAAATATATCTGATAGTTAAAAAATGTGGTCATTATATTATAAATTATATTCTAACAAGAAAACTATTTGTTGTGTTATTTTTTAATGGTTAAAAAAACCAAGCAACTTTTCTTAAAATGCCTCAGCTATCAAACTTCAGAATTTGGGAATTAATTCAAGCTAGCAACAAAATGGCGCCCAAATAAAATGATATCGTGAAAAAATCACCGTCCCAGATTTTTCCAAATCTTCATCTTTTATAGTCCTTATCTACCCAGCAAAACTGGTTTTCTCAGTTTCGTTGCTCTGTCCGTCGGTCTGTATGTCTGTCTATCTGCTGATCTGCCTCTTCATAGCCTAGCTAAGAAACTACTTACCCGATAAATTTTTTAACAAGAATTAAGGGCCATATTGGAATGATATGGTAACATTTTGGTAGAAATCCTATATGGCGGGGCGAGATGAAATAATGATAGTAGAATGTAAAAAAGAATTACTAATAAAAGACGACTTATTCTATTTACCTCTAATTGTTCACAGTGTGGCATAAGGATGAACTGGTAACATTGAAGACTGCAAAACAAAATTGCGCTCTAATAAAATATATTTATAATTGTTATGAAAAACAGTACAATGGAATAAAATAGTAGACAAATAAAATTTAATCGTACTCCATTTCTTTTATTTCCTCACGCTTCAGGGCCTCTACATGCCAAAAAAACAAAAAAAAATTCCTAATTCCGTCAGTCCATCGTATTATCGGACGAGGAAGCGATTTGCACCTTATAAATGATTTTTTCAAAATCGATGATACAGCTTAGATTTTATTAAAAATGTGTAAAGAATAGTCAAATTACAAAGTGTAGTCTAAGTTTGATAACTCAAACTATAAGACAAAGAGACGATTTATCATAAGCCCATTACTAGCAGAAATTTTCATGGCACGTTTTAAAGAAAATTTTTTAAATACACGTTTTGCAAAGCTTTTGGTATAGGCAGTTAGATGACATATTGGCCTGCTTCACAGGAAATAAGAAACAACTACACAATGTTTTAAATCACCTTAATTCAATCCATAACAAAATTAAATTTACACTCGAAATGGAAGAAAACAATTCAATACATTTTCTAGACATCACATTAAAAAGATCACCTAATAAATTAAAATTTAATAACCACAGAAAACCCACTTACACATATGTAACTATACCAAAGCACTCTCTTCATCCAGTAGACCATAAACTTTCATCATATAGGTCTAAGATTCATAGAGCTTTTTCTGTGCAATTAAAGAAGCATTGCCTAGAAAGTGAACTTGACGTCATTAGATCTATTGTAACAAATAATGGCTATAAATGATCTGAAATTAACAAAGTAATTTTTAAAAACCTAAACTTTAAACTATCCAACAAATATATCATGAGTTTAAAGATTCCCATATAAAATATACAAAAGTTACATATTTTGGACCAATATCTAATAAAATTGCAAATATTTTAAAAAGAAATAAAAATACTAAAGTTACTTTTCGACCGCCATAAAAAGTCTTAAATTTGATTTTTTCCCTAATCATACTCTTAAGAATATTTGTCTGTATATATACCTAACTTGTAAATATCTTCACTGCGTTTGAAAACGTACCAGTAGTATGAAACTGCAGTCACGCCTAGTGCAAAAATAAAATAGGTGGCAGTTAACAAAGTAAAACTTGTATTTTCATCTATTTATTAAAATGTACTGTCGCAAAGTAACGAATGACTCCATCTTTTAAATATATACTTACTAAAAAAATCAAAATCTACACTTTTTTAAATTAAACTAAAAATTTAAATACCTGTATAATTCAATTAATTTCAATAAAGCATTTTGAAAATTATATCGTGTATAATACATTTTTTTGTTAAAACTTTTTGGTAATTGAGCACAATTGAAAAATTAAATCGACACTTACAAAGCAAAAACGTATCTTTTTCAAAATATAGGGCAATATTGAATAAAATGAAATATTTTTCAACTAAATTATGATTCTCCCGCAACGTACGTTTAGTATTTCTTGAAGAACACAATCTAGGCTACTTTGATACAATTTTTTTTCGAGAAAAATTAAAATTAAAAAAAATAACAGCATTTGTACTAAACACAAACTTTCACTTTTACATGGCAGGTTATTTTAAAACGGATCAAATAACTATTAGTTTTTTATGGAAATATATAGGAGTACACTACTTGCTCAGATTCTGCCGAGTGATATCGAACAACTAGTTTTTGAGGTATTGACGGAAACTTAGAACCATTCACGAAGCAAACCAGAAAAATAATATTTCACTCGACCGTCATAACGCGACATAATTAGTTAGTTTTTTCGTAGTTATCTTAAACCCCTCTATAAGTATAACGGTCACCCTACTATAAACAGAAAGAAAATATCCGGTCTTTAATATCAAGAGAATAAAACATGATAGAGCAAACATGATGAAAACCCAAACTTTCAAGCTAAGGCTAAAGGTCCTGCAATTTTAACGGAGATAATACAAAGTTTGTCGGTTTCATCACGATATAATTTAACTTGAGCTAGCAATAAGAGTATAGGGATTATAAGAAAATATAGATGAGTTTTACAAACTTTTAAAAATTCTGTAATATTTATTTTGCAGCTTTTATAAAACAAAAAGCAATCCCGTTTTAGTTTTATACCGTTCATTTAACGACAATTTAAGAATATAAGTCATGCATGTCTCTAAAAATAAAACTAATAAATATTTATAAACAAAATTTGAACTAACATTGTTAAGCATGTCATTTCCAATCATTGTTCAATCCAAATTTAATTTAGTTTAGTTATCCAACCATTGTTCAATTCAAATTTATTTTAGTTATGGCACTCTAGAGCTACGGTTGTTATAGGATAAGGGTGATTCAAAACTATAAAAGAAGACAGATACGTCATTATATCACATATATTATACTCAGTGGCGGCTCGCGGGTGAAAAAGTAAGTGAAGTGCAAATGAAGCAAGAAAATATCGCAATAATTTTTTTTCCAGAATTTTTTTGTATGTGGAGGGGTAGAATATTTTGTTACGACTTACCTAAATTTTGTATACTAAATCAATTCTCCTATCCTTCATAGCAGCAAATTTATTTATAACATCCTCATAAAATGGATGAGTTGCCCTAATCTCCTCCAGAAATTCCTTTTGAATTGAAATATTGCCAAGAGAAGTAAGTCTTTCTTGAGATATTGTATTTCTTAAATAAGTTTTTACACATTTGAAGCAAGAAAAACTACTTTCCACCGAAGCACTTGTCAACGGTATGGTCAAAATAAGGGAAAACAATTTATATGCTTCGGTAAAAATATATTCAGTTTTATTAATTTTTTTCACTTGCTCTTGCAGCGATATATTCCAATTACTCTCATTGGCAAAAATAAGACCAAGCTTATTTTTAAGTCGTTGACCTTTTGAAAATATTTCCCCATATAACTGTAACAAATTTTCAAACGGAAAATTTAAACTATTTTCGGAAAATTTAGCAGAACATGAAAATGTGAGTTTTTCACAGTCTTGAAATCTTAGTGTCATTTCCATTAAAATATGGTCCAATATTTCATAAAAAAGGGTTCTATACTTAGTCCTAATTTCTTCAGGTGAAAGCTTAGCAAACTCACGTTTGTAATGATTTATTTCTGTAATAGAATTGCTTTATCAAACATATTGGATATGCACAAATAAATCTCAAGCGATTTTTTTTGGAGAACGTCAAATAGTATGTCCGTGATTGAGAAAATGTCATTAAACACTAATGCGAGAAACGTGAATTCAAAATCGTTCATCTCACCTAAAAATCATTTCGCAAATCTTTGAACAATCACATTTACTAACTTCGAATTTGACGTTGTAACAACACGATAAATAAATATAACACAAAACAGTCAAGTTAACTCCAAAGGAACTCACCGGTTGCAGTGAAATGCGCGAAAATAAAAGTAAACAACCACCGCAAACTGAACGATACGTGGGTGTAGTGTACTGCGCCTGCAATTCACCGAGGGCGTTGTATGGCGCTGAGCTCGACGTCATCACGTACGCGTTGTCATAGCAACATAGTAGGAAAATCGTAAACTAAACATAGCACCTCCAGCTAAGTCAAAGCGGTTTGCGCCACTGTTATAGTTGTTATAATAAAGTTCGATTGAAAGTTTTAAAAAGACATGCCGCCAACGGTCAAGTAAAATATTTATTTGAGATGTACAGTTTATTTTTTACTAATTAGGTGAATAAATGAATGTAAGAACTAAAATTTCAAGAGATATATAATAAATATAGTTAGATGTTCGCTTATTTATTTTTTCTGGTGAACTAGCACTTCACCTACTTCACCTGAATAGCCGCCACTGACATATATGTTGTCAAACCAGTCAAATTAGGTTCAGATTATTTTATGTCTAATTGAAATTGAGATTTCAATCTCCAAAATTTCAATGAATCAGTTTTAAAGAACCCGGAAGAAATTTCAGAAACCTCTAGCGATATTTCCAGTGTATCGCCTTTTTCCACCTACACTGAAAATATTTTAGAAAAAAATAGTCTAGTTATATGGCTGGCTACTTGGCAAGAAATCACAAAAAGGAATTTTCTACCCTTGGATTTTACACATACCCAAATGCAGCAAAAATATACGTTTATGCGCTATATTTGCTTGGGTTCAAAACATTTTTCGGGAATCGCAAGCTTTGTCGGAACGGATTCAACGTAATATTGGGAAAAAGATCAAAATTGTAAATTAGCATTTTATAATTTAAGAACAACAAATGTGCTGGTTTCAAAACTAAAAGACCCAATACCACTTGAATTAAGCTCAAATTTGGTTTATAAAATTCAATGTAATTATTGGGATAAATGTTACATAGGCATTACCAGGCAATATTTAAAGACTAGGTTATACCAGCACAAGTACGACTGTAGGGTGATAAACATCAATAAAAAAGAAAAAACTGCATTATCGGAACATCACTTTTCCACAGGCCACAATTTTAATTTTCAAGGTACCACCGTACTATACAGAGAAAAACATTATATTAAAAGAAATATCAGTGAAATGATACACATACAATTAAATAATTCGGTGAAACACAGAACTGATACTCAAGGCTTAAGTGTGCAATATAACCATATTTTGAATCGCTATAGAGAAAGTACTTCTTGACATGCCCCAGTAAACAAACCATTGCCCTAATAATTGTCCCTTTTTTATTTGTACCGACTGATAAGAAATATTAATTTATAAACCAAACCATTAGTCGTCGTTTTGCTGCAGTGGGTTCCGGAGTTGTTTATTTGCATTTTTTTGTTTTTCTGAATAATCCTTTTTGTATGTTTTAAAGCTCCGAGACCTGCTAAATATCCTTTGTTCTTTTACTTGTTTGCCACCTTGTGTTTTAATGTATTGTAGTGGTAACCATCATTGGTGTCCTATGGAGAAGTCTAATTATATTAGTTGTATTGTTTACGTGAGCCTCTAATTCTAGGGAATTAGGTAAGTGAAATGTCACAAATAACAATACTTATGAACCCTAGGTTTCCTTTTATTATTGTTATTTAATTTGTCTTTTTATGTTGTTGTGTTGTGTGTTTGTTTTCCATATGTATATGTTTTATATTTAAGAAAAAATGTATTTAAAAACAAAAAATAATAACTCTTCAGTATCGAATAATTATATTTCCTAAGACTAAAACAAACATTGTTTTTTTAGATTAATTTAAAAATTATCAGTTAGTGTTGTTTGTTAGCCTTGTTATATTTTATTAATTTTTGTTTGTATCCTATGAGCGGCTATACTGTAATAAAAAAAAAGGATCTCATTCAGCCTTGAATAAGACGACAAATAAATCGTCCAATCGGTCCGGAGACATCAATGCCCGCCGAAACTGTAATATTTCGTGCTGTAACCCTCGACTCGCGAACCGAATTGAATTTGGCTGTTAATTTTTGTGTTTGAAATTTGATACAAGTTAGCTTGAAATAAAGTTTAATATAGCCGCCATAAAAAAATAAATACATCGGAGGATAGCCCCAAATTATCTTTGGCATAATTCTGTGGTCGTTACTCCCGTTTGCCGGCTTCCTCAACACACTTGGCAACATTGCGCGTTAATTTATCGGGTGGATGGGGGGTCCTGAACGTTGCCGTGTCTTGTTCTATTTATTGAGTAGCTAAATACATCTATTGTAATAACTATTGTTTCATATGCTATTCTAAATTAGGTATGCTTTTTCATAGGGTTCTCATCTACTTTTGATGCGAAAATAGAATAAATTCTATTGTTTCAAAGATTCATTGTTCAGTGCATAATAATATTGCAAAGAGAATACCATAAAAATAATGTCCGTCCATATTTGATACTTACCCTATAAAAATCAAATAAACCTATTAAAAATAAAATGTTAAGGTGGCTTCATGTGGCTTTTTCCTTTTCTTTCTTTAGATTTTAGTCGTAGTAATAAGGATGAGTTAGTTAGTTAATTTGTTAATATCTTTTACGGCTGAGGGTTAATAATCACTAAAACTTGGCCGATTCCGATGATGACTATCCGTTTACATTGACATTTGACATTTTTAGAAGCGAAAAGTTTGAAAATTTAATTCAACTTTCTCGGTTTTTGGCGCGATCCAGTCCCCAGGGATTTCTTTTTTATACAAATTAAGTAATTTGTTTTTTATTTAAATTTTGTTGTTTTAAATTTAATTTTTATACTTTACATTTTAGTTTTTTTACGAATCAAGCTGAGGAGTTAATTTCAGGAACATGAACAGGGTTGGGCATTATGGATAAAGTTATTACTAAAGTTACGGAAAAAAACTAAAGAAAAAGTTAAGTTATATGAACCTATATTACATTTACCCATATTTTTAATAACAAACTTTATTTAGTTAGTAAGTATTACAATATAACATTTTAATTTTGACAATTTAATATTGTCACAAGCGGCAAAATTACGATATTTACATAGAAAGTTTAACAACCTGTTATTGCTGTTATAGGATGTTTGTGAGGCGGTCAGTAATCTTAAAGTCCAAAGAGCTGTAAGTCCTGATAACATACCATCATTTGTTGAAAGAAATCAAATTATGCCCAGTTTATAAAAAATGTGAGAAATCCTATATCAATAACGATAGACCTATATATAGCTTTACTCTCCTGTCCAGCTAAAATATTTGAAAGTATTCTATATAGAATTATCATTAAATTTGTCTCCCCAAAAATAACAACTTTACAAAATGGCTTTATGAATAAAAAATCTACAAGTACTAATTTATGTAACATAACTCAGTATATTTCTGAATGTCTTGACCAAAGATCACAGGTAGATGTAATATATACAGGTTTTGCTAAAGCGTTCGACAAGGTATCACACTCTATCTTCATAGATAAGCTGTTCAATGAATTTTCATTTCCTTGTAATCTGGTTAATCTATTTAAGTTCTACCTAAGTAATAGACAACAAAAAGTTATAATTGGAGGATATTCCTCCAAATTCTTTGTGGCAACTTTAGGAGTCCCACAAGGGTCCAATCTTGGACCTTTACTTTTTATATTATTTGTTAACAGCTTAGTAAAAGAAATTAGTCGGTGTAAGTCACTAATATTTGCCGATGACCTAAAGCTATATTTAAGAGTTCAAGACATTAATGACTGCCTGGTAATTGACGATAACCTAAATAACATATACAAATGGTCAAAAAAAAACTGTCTACATTTTAACATTGATAAATGCTCTGTACTCAGTTATACTAGACAGAAAAAAAATGTTATTCAATATAATTATGCTCAATAAGTGCCAAATTTGATGAATTTTTATTGGAAATCCAAGACAGGAAGCCGGACTTCATTCTTATTACTGAAACATGGTTAACTACCAACATACCGGACTCTCTGATCTCTATTCCCAGCTATGTTTTGTTTAGAGAGGACTGGTCAACTACAAATGAGCAGGGTGTTGTACGGCGGGGTGGAGGAGTATGTGTTTATGTCAAGAGCGAGATTCATGGTCACCAGGTTGTTTGTAATAAACGGGTGATGCTAGTCAGTTCCACTCAAATAGACACTATATGGTGGAATGTCAAGGTTGGAGCAGTCCATCTATTACAGGGATGCATATACCGACCACCCAATTGCTCAGTGGATGAAAACAATAAAATTCTGGAGATGCTTGCTGAATTAAGTGATATTAATATTACATCAATAGTTTTTGGGGATCTAAACTATCCTGAGATAGACTGGACCCTGGGTCAAGTGACAAAACATAATCCCTCTGCTGAAGAGTTTCTTTGGGCTTACCAAAAATCGGTGCTGTACCAGTTGGTAAATTTTAACACGCGGTTTAGAGAGGGTACTGACCCATCCCTTCTTGACATATGTTTGGTGTCTGATGAGAGACTTATGACAGGGGTGGAGGCTGCTCCTCCAATTGGTAAAAGTGATCATGTGACCATATTAGCCACCGCTCAGCTTATGTTAACACCACTTACAAGGAAACTACAACAACGCAAAAGCTATTGGAAGGCCGATTATATCACAATAAATAACTTCATATCACAGTGGGTGCCTGATAGCAGTATCTCACATTTTCAAAAGTGGGAAAGCCTCTTAACTGAGATCTCAGATACATACATCCCCTTGCAGCATCCTAGAAAGACATATAACAAACCATGGATCTCAAAGACACACATTAAACTGATAAATCGAAAAATACGACTTTGGCATAGGTATCGAAACACTAACAGGGCGTGTGACTACGAACTGTACAAAGCTTCAAAAAACGAAGTCTCTATAGCATTGAGAAGGGCTAGAAATACATATGAGAGTAGTCTCCTAGAGCAAGGTCCAAGAAGATTTTACCAGTACATAAAGAGCTGCCTTGACTCCAAAGTCCAGAACCTAGTTTTAAAGGAGGGTGGCCAACTTGTATCCGAGCCGCTCCAGGTAGCTGAGGTTTTCGCTATACAGTTTGACAAAGTGTTTATTCATGAGGACACTTCAAATATTCCACAACTTCCAGCGACCAGTTACTCTATACCATCAATTGAGTCCATTGTTTTTACTCCAGAAAAAGTGGAAAAGGTATTGAACGACCTTAAAAGCTCTGCCAGTCCTGGACTTGATAATGTGTCTCCCGTTCTGCTTAAAAACTGCCGAGCAACTTTATGCAGCATCCTTGCTGATTCGATGACTGAGTCTTTCAATCGTGGCAGGGTGCCCGAGATTTTGAAGGGTGCTGTGGTAATCCCCATATATAAAAAAGGAGACAAGCATCTGGCTGAAAACTACAGACCCATTAGTTTAACATCAATACCGTGCAAGTGTATGGAGAAGATCATTGCTAATGAAATCACAGAATTCCTTCAGATGTACCATGAGGAACTTGTGCTTAACCAACATGGTTTTCTTAAGGGAAAGTCAGTAACATCCAATCTGCTGTCTAACTTGGAACTATGGACCAAGGCACTAGAGGATCACTTCCCAATGGACGTGATTTACCTCGATTTTGCTAAAGCATTTGACACCGTTCCCTTAAATAGACTTCTATGTAAGCTTAACCATTTTGGCATCCGAGGTCCATTGCTCTCCTGGATTATGGATTATCTGTCAGATAGGTATTACCAAGTCAGAATAAATGGCAGGCTCTCTGGAAGGCATACAGTTATTAGTGGTGTTCCGCAGGGATCTACGCTGGGTCCTCTCCTTTTTATAATATATGTATCTGACCTAGCTACAAACATGTCTTGTATGACTAGTATGTACGCAGATGACACTAAAATATATGGTGATCCAACAAGTCATCACGGAAGTTTGGTGGAGGATCTTGCTGAGTTGGAGAGGTGGACGAGGGATTGGCTGCTCGAGCTAAATATTAGCAAGTGTGCAGTGCTTCACATTGGATATAACAACCCGCTTCTTGATTATCACATTGATAAAAACTAATAATGTTGGAGCATGCCGTTGTTGTGTGGAGTCCGTATTTCAAAAAGGATATCGATGCTCTAGAGAGGGTCCAAAGAAGAGCGACAAGAATTCCACCTCTCTTGAGAGGGTTGTCTTATGATGACAGGCTTAAAGCCCTCAAGCTTAGCACACTGGAGGAGAGGCGAAATAGAGGATGCCTAATAGAAACCTTTAAAATCCTACATGGGCACTACAAATGTGACATAAATTTCTTTCGCAGAAACACCAATCAACATCTCCGAGGACATTCTCTAAAGTTGACAGCAGAGGTAAGTCGTAGACTCTCGAGGAAATACTTTCTTACTAATCGCACAGTCCAACAGTGGAATGAGCTCCCTGAGGATGTCGTAACTGCTCCCAGTATAAATGCTTTTAAGAACAGACTGGACAATTATGTTGGTACTGGGGTGTAATCGCAACTATAAAGTGTGGATAGTTAAATTTAAAGTGCATGGACATAATAATGGCAGTTAATCGGTTACAACCGCCTACTGTCTAATAACCATAATAATAATAATAATAATAATAATTACAAAATAAATGAAATTAGTATACTACGTGTAAATAACATGCGGGATCTCGGAGTGACGTTTCATGCTAGTTTATCTTTTAAACCACATATACTGGATATTGTAAATAGAGCTTCTAGAATGTATGGGTTTATTGTAAGAAACTCTAAATCTTTCAGAAACATTAGCTGCATCCGAATATTGTATATTTCATATGTTAGAAGCATTCTTGAATATGCTTCCGTAGTATGGTGTCCCTATTATGGGTATCAGAAATCTATGAGAGAGAAAATACAACATAAATTTCTCAGATATCTAAATTATAAAGAAACTGGAATTTATGATTTACATATACACAAAGAGACTGTTAATGAAAAAATATAATCTCAGAGAGGGAAACTGCCGTAGGGAAACTGCGCAATTAATATTTTTGTATAAATTGCTAAATAACCAAATTGATGGTCCAAACTTAATAAATTTTGTAAAGTCCGATATTCCATCATATAGAACTAGGAGACCTTTAACTCTTTATGTTGATACAGCCCGTACAAATTATTATTGCAATTCACCTATAATATTAATGTGTAAACTTTACAATCAGTATAAAGATCTGTGTGATATTTTTAACATAACTTTGAATGCCCTTAAGAAGTCTTTGTATCAATCTATTTATTAATAAAATTATATCTAAGTTTTCCTTCCTACTCTGTAAATGCATTAAATATCTGTTGAGTTTGCAAATAAATAAATAAATAACTATGTACATATCTTCAAAATAACAAATCTATATTTTGTAATGAACCATACGGATTGTAAAACTACCTATATCGGGTTAGTAAGTATTACTATAAAACATTGTCCATATAACCATTTAAATAATAAAAGTAACGATATTCATCAAGTCAGTTAAACACCTACATATGTTTTATTATAATGAAATACTTATAGTTAAAATAACTAAAAGAAATATTTTAAAATTAACAATTGCAAATATAGTTAAATTAGCAAGAATTATTTAATGATATTGTGAGACTATGCTAAACACACTGTATAGTTGCTTTAACTTTTTTTTGCTATTTTTACTGATTTTTTTTTTTCAGTGTAAATTATCTATCATATTTTGTTCATAGATTAGTTGAATCTCTGATAATTTTATTGCAAATATCCGGTACAAAATATCGGATATAAACAGATTTAAAACAAAACCATATTAAAAGAGTTTAGTAAACAAAGATACAAATAGTGTAGACGAAGATGCAAGAACTAGATACAAATATAAAAAAAGCACCATTGGTTTACCTTTTGTAATAGATTATTTTTATTTTTGTCTTTTATAAAGTATAACTTTAAACAAAACGAAAATAAGCCTGGAAAACATAAATTGCTAAGATTAATGTTTATACAAAGAGAGTAAACTACCACAGCAAGCTATTCTTTTCCAATTTGTCTCAACTGTCAGACTTTAATACAATTTCATTTCAATTCCAAAAAAGAATTTAACTGAAAAGTTTAAATTATTGGTAAAGTCTGTTAATTGCCCTGTTTATGAACGGATGGAAAGTTTATGATATCACACAGTGATCCAAATCAGCCAAAAAAACCTCTTAAATTCCATCCTAATGTTTGGTTGGGGCATGTGCATACTGTAACTCATTTTAGCAAAAATAATGATATAAGTAATAATAAAAATAGCAATTATTATTAGATAATTACATTCTTAAATATTGCACTAAAACTACGCTCCGTGGAATAAAGTCCAGTTATTATTTTAAAATCATTATTGTTCTTTCATTCTGAACATCAATTTTCATTTTAAGATTAATTTTTCTCGTCTTTATTAATTGCTATATAATACCATCATTACCAGGTCTATTGTTCTACTATTAACCCAAGTTCTCTTATGGCAAATTCGTGGCACGTTTAAGATTCTGTGCTTAGACTTTCGCCTTTCTCGTTTTATCGCTTGGGTTAATTTTGACAAAGTGCGCTACCTTATGGAACTGCAAACGATAAATATCTGTCATGTTCTTATTTCGTGATATACAGTAATATTTACCATTTTGTCAGGATATGGTATTTATTGATATCATATGTCAACGCAGGTTTATTTGAAATTATCAAATTTCAGGTCTTCATTTTTTGATATATGAAGCGATCATAGAAATATGGTAAAAGCATTATAATTAGTTATTTCCGACGCACTAATTTATTTCTTGTCATTTGCAATTAATCTGAAATTGGCCTTATTTTTATTTCAAAATAATTCGTCCTGTATTTTTCATATTTGAAAACTGGAGGCCATTCTGCACCTGATAGTCACCATTGTTGTCCCGATGGCTTAAGTATCATATACATTTTTTAAAACGATATTTAATTTATATTTATATACTGTTCAAATAAATAAATACATCGGTAGAAAAATTTGAATTATTATTTTTCGTTACTAAATTATTAATTTATAATTTGATAATCACCTCACTTTTGTCGTATAGTTTAACCCCGTTTTTTTAAAACAAATGTTATTGTACAGGGTCTTTCATTGAGGAGAAAAAATGGATTTTTTTTGACTTCCCCCGTATTTCTCAAGATATTCAAAATAGCCAATCGATATATTTTAGCTCGGAGAATTCGAAAATCGCAATAATAACAATTGAATGAGAAACAAAAGACTTATGCCAAGGATGTTTCGTTTCTTAACGGAACACTCTATATTTTATTACATTTTTTGATTCTATGGTAAATTCTAAGTGTTTTTGAATGAGGATACTATATGTCTATTTTCAACTGTTTTTGATTTATTGATGTTTGAAAATTGACATTTTTGCTTCATTGAGCCATCATAGCACTCGAACGGTTGGACCTAGAGCAAAATAACTTTCACATTCCTTAGATTTTAATAAGCTATCTTATGATGCCAGTCAAACATAAACACGGAAATTATTTTGTTACCTATTTAATTGAATATATTCATACGAAATACATGTGATGCAGGTGATCACATTACTTCAAATTCACTGCAATTTTGACGTATTAGTTGACATTATATTAGTTTGCAGTAATGAGATATTCATTAAATGAAAAACTATAGATTGTAACGATGTATTATAAGTGTCAAGAAAACGCCATTGAAGCAAGAAGAACATATATTGCCAATTTTCATAGAAATATATCCGTGAAAACAATTATAAGGATTAAAAACCTATTTGAAGAAATTAAATCACTACATAACAAAAAAAGAAACTCAGGAAGAAAACTATATCAGACAGAACTATTTTAAATTATTTTATAAGAAATCCCACCAAATCAATTTTGGATGCAGTTCGGGACATTCGATATGGCCATCTATCTGTACGTCGAAGGGTTAGCCAGGCCGTTCACAGAACTTTACAAATTTATAAACTCAGGCCTTTTCACATACTTCCAGTTCAGCAATTTAACAAATCCACAGAAAGAAAGTCGGTTTCAACTTTTGTGTCAAATTAAAATACGGGAACAAAACGACCCTGATTTGTTTTAAAAAAATTTTTGGACAGACGAGGCCACATTTACCTCCTCAGGAATATTTTATCGACACAATACGCATCACTGGGCTGTAGAAGATCTGAGAATATTTCAAACCATTAAATTTCAAGGGAGAAATTTCATTCATGTTTGGTGTGGTGTAAATAATAAAATTTTGGGTCCATTATTTTGTAATGAATCACTAAATGGTCCACGATATCATATTGTCCTTTAAAACCAAATTGGAAACCTTTCGGAAAAATTGCCCTTGGAGGAATAGCGGAATTTAATTTGGCAACAAGACGGAGCTCCTCCAAATGCCACGAGTGATGTTAGAGACTTTTTGAACCGACGCCATTATAAATGGATTGGAAGGAACGGAACCATCGCTTGGCCAGACAACAGCCCTGATCTTTCACTTTTGGATACTTTTCTTTGGAGGCACCTCAAGAACGTGGCATATCAAAGTACAAACGAAAATTTTGATGATATTACGGAAAAAATTGCTAACGAAATTAATAGAGTTAATCAAGAAAATGAAATGATAACTGCAAGTTTTCAAAGGCTGCTAGGAGGATACCAATGTGGCTTTGAGAATAATGGGTTAGACATTGGACATTTAAATTATTAGTAATTATGTTTTGTTACTTTATTGTTAATATTAACAATTGTTTTTTTGTGATGTAATGATTTAGTTTCTTCAAATGGGTTTTTGATCCTTATAATTATTGGCAATAATGTTATTTTTGCTTCATTGGCGTTCTCTTGACACTTATAATACAGCGCTACAATCTTTAGTTTTTCATTTAACAAATATCTCATTACGGCAAATTAATACAATATCATCACCTGCATCACCTACATTGCATATGAATATATTCAATTGAATAGGTAGCAAAATAATTTCCGTTTTTGTTTGACTGGCATCATAAGATAGCTTTTATCAAAAATCAAGGAATGTGAAAGTTATTTTGCTCAAGGGCTAACCGTTCAGGTGCTATGACGGCTCAAAGAAGAAAAAACGTCAATTTTCAAACATCAATAAATCAAAAACAGTTGAAGATATACATATTAAAAAAATACTTAGAATTGACCATAGAATCCAAAAATGGAATAACATATAGGGTGTTCCGTTTGAAAAACGCAACGTCCTTGGCGTAAGTCTTTTGTTTCTCATTCAATTGTTTTTTATTACGAGATTCGAATTATCCGAGCTGGCTATTTTGAATTTCTTGAGAAATATCAGGGAAGTCAACAAAATACCTTTTTTTTCTCCTCAGTGTAAGATCCTGTATCGTGTCTACAAGGGCCTTAACAAAAGATAATTTTGAAGTGAAAATACCACAGATCAAATCTCGTTTTGCACTCATAGAGTCAAATGTTAATTTGATATTCATTTTAAATAATGAAACAAAACATACATACCACTTACATTAATAATTTAAACAAAAAAAATTGGTTCATTATAAAATACAGCGCCAGCAAAAATACAAACATCGAAAAAAATATCACAACGCAAATAACATGCGTACTACCTGCAGATATTCATACCTTAGGCACCTGTGTGTAAAAATTATATACTGAATATTCAGTTTTAAGGAATCCAGAGTAGTGTTGCCTTTGGACAAAACGAGATTAAGGCTTCATCTCATCTCTTCTGACCTAAAGAGCATTAATATGTACAGATAAAAGTTAAATAATAACCACTCTAGATAAATTCAAGGGAACCGTGCGTTCACAAATTGATAAATTTATCGCATATTATGGATGTTAGTCCCTTGGAAATGCGTTTTAACATTTGTTTGATAATTTACAAAACATAATTTTACCCTATATACAATTTCAACTTTCATCAAGTAACCCTAGTTTTTTTGACAGCGTTAAAACGTTTAACTTTGGACACTACTTTATCTCACAACTATAACTCGGTGATTCGATTACCGAGGCGGACACCAAATTTTTATCAAAAATCAAACTCCCTATATATGATTTAATTTTTAAACCCTACTAAAAATTAACAATATTTTTTGTATAATTTAATATATGGCAGAATTAATTTGTTTTTAATTTATTGGCAATTGAAAATTGACACTGCTTTGGGACTATGTAGAAAATAAACAGATTTACTTAGGGTAAAATGGTTTACACTTTCTTACCTTATTTCCAAAAGGTTTATCATCTGACACCAACTTTCAGTTTAAGCCGTAGATCCGATTTTAACACTTTAGTTGATATCTAGTAATCTTCAAAACTAAGATAGGAAAGTGCTAAACTATTTTGCTCTTAGTGACGCCGCGCCGTTTAGTTTCTGATTCACTTTTGGATCTCATAATACCAAAAGTGGCACTTTACAACTGTCACTAACCCAAAAACAAATACTTTTGAAGAAAATATTGAAAATTTTAGCACAGTGTTTGCATATACAGTGTTTCATTTAAACTAAGGAACTAATAAAAAGTTTTTCGATATATTTCCTTTTAACAAAATACTGTAAATTTAGTGATAGCAGCTAGTCGCTTTACTTTTTGCTGTAATATTTTGGAAAAAATTAATCGAAGTACTGGATTTCAGTGAGTTTTCGAATATCCATAGTTTTGTACAACACATCGTATTCACCGAGTATAAATACGAAATAGCTTTCTGCGCGAACTGGCTTATATTAACCAAAATCACAGCTCCTTCGATCCTGTTTTGCCACTCATTTACAGTTAATAGCATATTTGCCAACACGTATTGCTTCCATATAAGCCACGGAATACGTTTACTTATCTTATTCCGGAATATGTTACTGATGACTTTACGTAATATCGGTATAAAAACAGATATGAATAAGGGTTTTAATAGGTCAATCATTTAATGAACCTTTATAAAAAAAATATCATTATCTGTAAAAATTCAACCTTGCCATAAAGAACTTAATAATAATAATAATAATAATGCGTTTATTGTTACCCCAATATTATAATTCATGTTTGAAATTGTATTAATATAATAATATTTTAAGGCTAGGTGATACAATAGACTAAGCCCCAATTTGTTTATAAAAAGATTTGTATATTAAAAGAAAATTAAATAATCGAAAGACGTATAAACTAATATTTCTCTTTCAAAAATTCAAAAAGAATTGGGGGTAGTGAAGGGACAGGACCATGGAGAACGAGGAGCAAATATGCCAAGACAACGCTGATACTGGAAGCTGAACGATAGTTTTTTGATTCTAAATTTAAACGCTAAATTAGATTTTGTGTAATCAGTGTAACTTAAAAATGTTTAAAAACTAGGTATTTTATATGAGAAAGATCTTTTAAAATGTTTTTTTCTATGTTGCGGCACTATAAGAGTTTTTCTTCTAAGTAAATTTAGGTTATGAATGTCTGTTTAAAATGCTATTTTTTATACAGATAGGTCGGTTGGTTATATTTAATAATTTTGTATTCAAAATAACATATATTCTGTCTGAATCGATTGAATACATTGAGCCACCCAGACTGAGCACGATATGGAGTTATATGATTACTCCATAAACTAATCTTAAACATGAATTTTGTATTTATTGATGACGGTACCGATCAGAGGCATTAAGACAAGGAAAGTAACAATATTATGATTAAATTGAGATAACAAGCATATCAAAGAGCAGTTTGCGCGTTCCTCTAGAAATATAATGCCTGTTGTCATAAATAAGCCTCAAGTTGCCGTAGGCAATCCGTAACTTTAAAGTAACGTGTTCTTTAAAACCAAAAAGAGTAACTAATGGTTTATTAGGGTTAAGTTTGAGTAGATGATAAGAGGCTACAGATTCGGTCAAGATCTGAGTTAATTAAGTTTTGCGCTTGTTCCATACCACGCTCTGAAAAATAAAAGTTACAATTGAGTATCATCCGCACAGAACTGGAAATTGCCGTATTTAAGGAATTTAGAAAAATTTACCTAACTTACCAACAATATACTTACTGTATAAGATTTAGAGGGATATTAATTTTTGTGTACTAGTTTAAATAAACTGAAAATAAAATTGAGTTATTGGAGAGTGATAATATTTCTCTATGTAATTGTGTCACAACAAAAAGTAAAGATTGTACCTTTCGTACTTTCTTATATTTTCGTTTCCTTTGTAAGAGGGAAAACCTCCGAAATTATTGCAGATGTTTACGTTTTAGGGTCCCTAGGCCTCGACAAAGATATTCTATCATTTGGATCGGCCTATTGTTTTGTCTGTATGCGGCACGGCTTAAATTACTTATCCGATCAGTGGCGGCTCGTGGTGAATTTTTTTTGTGAAATTTTAAAATAGGCATACTTAATAATAAAAATAAATATCTTACCTTTAAATTGAGCTTTAAATTCTCTTGAAGTTCAGGTCTACTCTTCGTTCTTTAGAATTGGAAAAATGCTGAATGACACGTTCGTTAAAATTGCACAAACGATTTCTCGATACTTAACATTGCTAAAGCGGGTAGTCTATCTTGGCCCATGGTGTTGCGTAGAAAAGTTTTTATTCTATTTAAGGTCGAAAAACAACGCTCGCTTTCTACAACTGTCATTGGCAAAGTACACAGTAAATTTAATATTTCGACGGTTTCATAAAACGTTTCACTTAGGTTATTATTTACAAAAAGTTGAAGCATTGAAATAGCTCCAGAACTTTCACGAAAGTCAGCACGATCATAAATAACTTGCAGCTCAATTTTTAGTTTTACGTAATTTATACAAGTGAAGACTTTTTAACTAAATTTAAAATATTGTCTAGAAAATTATTACTGTAATTTTCAAATTGATCACTATAGAATAGTTGACTAAATGATCACTGAAACTAAAACGATGGTGCATTTCAGAAAGTACTATATCACAGACCTCTAAAGCTACTGGACACTTAGAATCTTCATTTTTACTAGCATTAGATTAAATTGAAGGCATTTCTGAAGATAGGTCGTTTAGAATTTTATCGCGAACTGCTTGGATGGAACGTTTAAAAGAGTCTATATGTTTTTTTACTGATAAAACATCGATAACACGTTTTTGAAGTTCGTTGAAAAGTATTTCACAATGGGGAGTTATAAGATGGAATAAGTTCAACCAAAATAAAAAATCCTCATTTTGTAAAAAGCCTTTTAAACCAAAGGTTTGGTTAATTGTGTGTGGCATCTTCTTCCATTTCAATTATTTTTTCTAAATATAATAAAATGTCTGCCTGATAAACAAACACAGTTTGTACACAAGTACATTGAAGTACCATCTCGTGGGAGCAGCTTTAGTTATGCGAACTTTAACTAACTCATCGAGAACTGCTGTGCGCTTTGGAGATCGACTAGAGAATGTTGAGAAACCGTGTAAATTTACAAAGAAAACTTTTACATTTTTATCTTGACCTGCTGCTTTCTGTAATATTAAATTGAATTGATGGGCATAACAATGTATAAAATTAGCGGCAGGATAATGCTCTTTAATTTTTTTTGTATGCCTCCTAATTTTCCACTCATAGTGGACGCCCCATCGTAACTTTGGCCCAATTAATTTTTCGGAAGTATTATTATTGTCTAGATTTTCTAATTCATGAAGGATTACGTCTGTAAGGTGCGAAGCTGTGGTCCCTAAAGATTTACAAATTTAACCAATCGTTTATGAACAATGCCAAACAAATTATAACGTATTATAATAACCATTTGGGTTTTGGTGGAACTGTCAGTTGTTTAGTTTACTTGCATAGCAATATATTTAGCTGACTGAATGTCTTGCTTAATTTGTTCCTGAGCCACAGCTAGCATAGAGTCAAGTAGGTCATTTTGAATGGATTTAGACGTCCCTTTAAAGATATTTAATATTCTTTAAAACTTGGATTCAACTCCTCAACAAAATTTATAAGCCCTTGAAAAACCTCTGGATTTTCAGACAAAGCCGTTTCATCATGGCCACGTAGTGCCAGCTCGAATGCCCAAGAAAATTTTACACAATCTATAATTTTGTTTAAAATTAACGATTTTTGGATACATCTGCGCTGAGCACACGCTGAGCGCGATTATCAACACTTCCGACCGTAGCATAGTTCACCGAACATTTCATGTAATCTGCCGAAAACGCATGTTTTTTTTTTATTTTTTCTTTTAAGTGTTTTAATTCTTTAACACCAGTTTTGCACCATCATGAGTCCACATATCCAGTTACCTATATCGTACATACTTTTGCGAAAGTTTTCTTCTCCGAAGGTTCGAGTTTTATTACAACTATTAGGAGGGACGGTCAAACGAATAATTTATTTTCTGAAATATTTTTGGGCGGTCACTGACCAAATGACCCTATAGAAGAGCCGCTACTGTATCCGATTGTGATCGCTTTGAATTGAAAAAGCAAGGGTCATATGCGATTGGAACGGTAGCATTTCTGTAAAAATTCAGACCTCTAGTCTTGCACGAAAATCAAGTGCGACATGGAATAAAATTCTATTGCGAATCCTGTAGAGCAAAATGAACAGTTAATAAAATTTTTAAAATTTGAGTAAAATTTTAGTTCAAGGAATAAAACCTTGTTTTTATAAAGGAAAATAGTAAATGATTGTTTATAGAATATGCAAATACAGTTATAAAAAATAAGTAAAATAATAATAATATTACCATACAGAGAAAAATTTCCTTTTCTATCACCGTAATTTTAGTTATTTGAAACATAAAGCCTCTTACAAGGCATAAAACATATCGAATTTTAGTTAAAATATGATCTGCATGTTCTAAAATATCCAATATAAGACTTGGCAAAAGCACATTTTTATATAAATTGTAGCTAAAGTATTACCAGTCAAACGGTACGTGTTGTAAAAAGGCGAATAAGGGGGCAATGGGTTATTTATGTTCGTCATACAGCATTAAATGACAGCAACAAAGACTTATCTGAGTTACATTCATGTAGAGCTGATCAAGTTGGATAAAAAATCCAAAGATTTGCGGTCTTACAACAAATATTTCCAGATTTCGTGATTTAAAAAGATGTAATTAAGATCTACTATGACAAAACAATACACACTGTTTGGTTAACACAACAGATCGAACGTTATCATCGTTGACAAAAGAACGATGTCACCCATGCTTATTGACATTGATATTCATGACGAGAATTAGGTAGAGAAAATCTCTAAGTATTCAGAACTGGCAATGAAAAAAACCATGTTGATTTTTAAGTGTGTGGATAGTGCCCATATAATATCGAGTGCTCGCTGAAACCCAAGTCCTTAAAAGACGAGCTTGGCTGAAACCAAAAATGCTCATGAGAATGCAGAAGGGCGTGATCATTGACGTCTGCCACATAGTTCGGAAATTTCTGCTGGTGATTCAACCATATACAAATAATGTTGCTAAAGCCAGCCGTGACTACAACTCTGGATTGCATTGAAATAGCCTAAACCTAACACTGAGGACGAGGTAATATTAATCAGTATTAGTCACAGAATATGTCTATTGATTTCCATCAAGAAAATGTTACTAACTAATTAGATTTATGTGATCTCGACATCAAAGGATACGAAAGAGGTCTTTCTCTGTCAATCATGTAACAAATATATGAAGAAAAACATCATTTTTTCTTCATATATTTGTAACGTAACAGAAATAATAAACAATAATTCAAATCGGTAATCTGCAGTTTCTTCTTATAAAGAACTCTTTAATTCTAGGAGATGGGGGTTGAGAAAATTAATGCAAAAAAGTATATATTCAAAAACTAAAAAAAAAAAAACATAAAATCGATATTTGCCGTTCGAAGCCTGTATTGGATTACTCATCTATTATGCAAGATTGTGAAATTTATGGTAGTGATAAGAAGTTTGGTAGCGAGGATAGCTCGAAACATAAGTAGTATAATCTTTGTATTCGAGGTATTTAAAAGTTCGGAATACAGTTATTTTTGTGATTTATCAGGTGTTCCATCTGTTGTGCATATTAGTGTTAGTTATTTTTACATGTTTTTGTGATAAGTCACTGCGTTAATAAATCAGTATTTTTAAAATTTTTGTGCAATGGGTAAGAAAACCAGTAAATCCTCCTCGACGACGTCGAGTTCTGAAATTTCAAGTGAGAGTAACTATGGAAGATATAGTCGAAAATCTAGGGGAAAATCGCACCAGGGACAGTCAAGGAAACGTTTCTTGTCCTGTGAAAGCTCAAGATACACCCACCCTCTAAGATAGCGTTAAAAAGAAAGGCATCTAAACAAAAGCCCATGGATATTGTCGCAGATCAAAATAAAAAGATTAAAAAATTAGAAAATATTGTGAAAGAGTTTATGGCAGTCTCGCTTAAGAGGTTTTGCGAATACGTGGTATAATAGTCTGGAAAGCTTCGATTATACTTGGAACCAATGGAAAACTATGATCTCCAATGCATTTCCTGACCAACAAGATTTTCCGTCGTTTGTAATATTAAGAGTAAGCATGCTGTAGCTATGTTAATTGATGGCATTGACGATAGTGCAATATAAAATGGTGCAAAAGCCGGTAGGTACTCTGAACCAGACGACTTATTTATGGAGTATTTTTCATCGCTAGCTTTTACATCAGAACGGCCTAAACAAAATACTTTGACAAATTTGACAAAAAGTTTGTCAGTGGTAACCAACCAGGTGGTTACATTTGCCAGACAACACGTCTCTAGTGCTGGAAAGACCGATGATGAAAAATACAAGAACTTTAATTGCGGTCAAAAGGGCCATATTGCTAGGAACTGCCGAAAAGAGAAGATTGAATGTAACACTAAGCAAAAAGTTAGGGCATAATGTGACTAATTGCTAACGGAATCGACCGTCAAATTCAATTTTAACTTGCCAGCCGTCAAATAAAAGTTTCGAGGAGTATCACCAAGTTACTTGCAAACTAAATGGATTTAATTTTAAGGGGCTGATTGATACAGGGTGTGCCGTAGTTACAAAACGTGTAACGACAGCGGAAAACTGTAGCGTTACGTAATGTGAAAATAACCGGCCATGGTGGAGGTTCTGCTTTTGCGGTGGGTACTGCAGAGGTATCCATTGAAATAGACCTTATTAATGTCACTGTTTTGCTGGAAATTTAGGAGAATTAGCTTGTATTAAAGAGGTTGAAATGAAAATTGTTATTAATGATGATAAGCCTGTAACGTACAGACCTCACCGACTTTAAATGAGAGAAAGAGACTAGTGCGTGATATTGTTCAAGGCTTATTGGAAGTTGGTACAATTCAAGAGTCGAATTCCCCTTAGGCCAGCTCAATATTATTGGTTAAGAAAAAGGATGGGTCAAGCAGGATTTGCGTAGACTATAGGGCTATTAATCAGAAGATAGTCAAGGATATTTACTACCTCCCCCAGGTCCATAATAATTTAGAACGATTAAAAGACTGTTGTTACTTTACGACTCTTGATATGGATAGCGGATATCATAAAATATTCATGGAAAAAGAATTCGGGGCAGCTTTTACACCGGATGGGCATTTTGAATTTTTAAAAATGCGTTTTGGGTTGGTAAATGTGCCGTCCGTATTTCAGAGAATTATCAATCAGGTGTTGGGATCTCTACTTTTTAATATCGCGCTAACCTATTTGGAAGACATTTTGTTGCCTTCCATTGATGTTTTATCAGGCTTAAAGGTTCTGGAAACAATTTTAAAATTATTTGAACGTGTGGATTTAACACTGCGACTGTCAAAGTGTCATTTCTTTAGAAAGTCTATTGAGTATTTAGATCACGAGATCAGCAAGGAAGATGTACGCCCAGCTAGTGGGAAGATTTCGGCAGGAATTTTCCTCTTCCGAAAAATGTTCACGGAACAAGACAGTTTCTAGGCTTAGCTAGAATTTCGCTCTTATTGCCCGACCTCTAACACAACTTACAAAAAGAATGTAGAGTTCTCTTGGGAATTTCAACAGCAACAAATCTTTACCTGCCTCAAGGATATTCTCGACCTGTACTTGCAATTTATCACCCAAAATATGAGACTGAATTCCAAACGGATGCTTCGAAGCAGGCTATTGCAGGATTATTGTTTCAAAGGCAAGCAGATAGCAGGCTAAAACCGGTTCTCTACTTCAGTAAACAAACTAGCAAAGAGGAACAGCGTTATCACTCCTATGATGGCTGTTGTGCAATCTATGCAACGTTTTCGGGTCTATCTATTGGGTATTCCTTTTAAAGTTGTGACGGACTGCAATGCTCTGCGATTAACTATGACCAAAAAGGATCTCAACACAAGAGTTTAACTTTACAGTAGAATATCGCCCGGGTGCACGAATGGCTCATGTTGATGCTTTAAGTTTGATAGTTTGAATGATGCTGAAGAATTTCACATTTTAACTATCAATATATCCTAGAGTGATTGGGTTTTAACTGCTCAACTTCAGGAAGATCGTTGTCGGTATTTTAGAGACGTACTACTCAGAGCCCCAGTTGATAAAGAAGAATCATTAATATATAAGGAGTACAAATTATTGAATGGGAGGATATATAGGAAAATAAATTAAGGCCTAAAATGAGTGGTGCCGAAGACAGCGCATCATGCAGTAACGTCATTTTGTCATGATCAAGCGGGACATCTAGCAGCGGATAAAACATTGTCCCTAATCCGAAAACCATTATTGCTTTCCACGATTACGCAAATATATGACCCGCTATATAAGTTGTTATCTAAACTGTTTATATAACAGAAGCTGTAAAAATAGTCACTGCAATGGACACGATACATATAGACCATTTAGGACTTTTTGTGAAGAGTAAGCAGGGGAATATGTACCTTATAGTTTCCGTTGACGCTTTTACTAAATACGTTTTTATAAAAGCGGAAGAAAGTACCAAAAGCTTACCTGTGATATCATTTCTAAAAGAGATATTTAGTACTTTTGGAATTTCCCGACGCATTATTTGTGACCAAGGAACGGCTTTTACCAGTAGAGCATTCAAAACATATACACCTGGAGAAAGGATAAAGACTGTTTATAAAGCCACTGCAACGCCACGTGCAAATGTCCAAGTGGAGCGTTACAATCGGACTATTTTGTCAGCGTTGACTGCGTCCGCTAATGAAGAGGGTACTTGGGACCAAAATATCCATAAAATTAAGTGTGGAATCAACTCCTCTATTAACAAAACTACAGGAAAAAGTCTTCACGATTTACTTTTTTGGTACCAGCCAAGGGGAACTAACGATGGATTTTTAACGACTGAAATTATAAGAGTCGGGTCGAAAATTTGGACAAAGATTTAAAAGACGAGAAGCCGCCGAAGCGATCCAAATTAGTCAAATGAAGCAAAAGATTCGTTTCGATGTTAAACGGAACCTAGCCCAGTTTGAAGTTCATGACTTGGTTCTCCTACACAAAATAAATATACAGAACGACAGAAAAAGTAAAAAGTTACTGCCAAAATATGATGGACCATATATGATCAAGAAAGTC
Source organism: Kuschelorhynchus macadamiae (assembly GCA_030620095.1). NCBI lineage: Eukaryota > Metazoa > Arthropoda > Insecta > Coleoptera > Curculionidae > Kuschelorhynchus > Kuschelorhynchus macadamiae. The sequence goes on from JAUTXW010003976.1 coordinate 50,938, forward strand.
TTGGATCATGACCGTTATGTGGTAGAAAGTCTGCCTAAAGATGACGAGTCAAAGAAAAGTTATACGGGAATATGGGCGGTCTATAAGCTAAAACTCTTTACAATTCGTCGTGAAGAAGGTGATGACCCATATTCTAGAAAACGTCGTGGGAACACTGGGGTGGAGAGCGAAAGTCGTTCCCATTCAAAACGAACATCTAGGCTAAAAGTAGCTGATGAGCAGAACAAAAAGTCGGTGAGCAAAATTTGCTCATCTGAGGATGAATTCCCATTGCAACGTGCGTTGGATAATAAGAGTGGAAAGGAACCACATTGAAGAAAAGTCTCTGGAAAGGTCTAAAGACTATGATGTTTTTCAGCAAAACGTTGCTAAAGCAGCGAGCGAAAAGTCGCCTGAGAGCAAGAAGTACCAATAGAACACCACTGGGTCACTAAGGGAAAAATCCTTTACTGAAGTCTCGGATCCTTTGAGAGATTCAGAGTTAACTGCCGACGATCCATTGGGCAGTGGAGGCAAAAGCGCTTCGACTGTTGTAGATGCTGGTCTCAAAGAGGATCTTAGACTTAAATTAATAAGAAAACGAACAGCGAAGAATCAGTCTCGCTGGGTAGTTCTGAAGGATTGGATTTACTAATTTTGGGTATTGTTGCAGGTCCAGGAATTTTTCGAAGATTGCAATCTCGAGGCGAGACTATGGTTTGGCCGGCTAAAATCGATTTTTCGTTCGCAGCCTGCATTGGATTACTCATCTATTATGCAAGATTGTGAAATTTATGGTAGTGATTAGAAGTTTGGTATCGAGGATGGCTCGAAACATAAGTAGTATAATCTTTGTATTCGAGGTATTTTTCGGAATACAGTTATTTTTGTGATTTATCAGGTGTTCATCTGTCCCTTATTAAACATGTTTTTTTATATTAAGTTACTCAGTGGTATGAAAATATTAGAACAAAAAATTAGTATAATTCATGAACATTGACGCAAAAGTTCAGATTTTTCTTATACATCCTGCATAAGCGCTCCACCTATAAATTTAATAGATTTTTTTAAAATAAATTCTGGCAGGCACATGCCGATATCTCTTTCGGTTTTTGTTATATTTTACCTCAAATTTATCCTACAAAATCCATTGATTTACTTATTGTGAACAGCAGTTTGTATAAAATGCTGTAAATTCATCATAAGAGATAAATAAATATTTGCAGGGTTGTTTTATTTTAGTGGCCTGCTCTTTTATGTATCGAATTTTGTTGCAAATTCATATAAACAGATTGACTCAATTAATATTTTAATATAATTATATTAGAGTGTAACATTTTTGGAATAAATAGTGTGGCTTAACGAACATGAATTTAATTCTGTACACGATGCGAAAATTAGATTTTTGTTGAGAATGTAAAATTGAAATTATTTAAAAACAAAATGGGATTTTAATTTCTGGGTTAATTCGATGCTTTATCATATGTCAAAATTAAACAGAATTTATTTAAAATTATATAGTAAATGAAATGTATACCAATAAATACACAAAATATATACGATTTTTTATTTTCTTATGTATTACTGCCGAGTACCCGGACAAATCCTCGGCTACGACGCCGGCGTCTTAAGGGACCGTGTGGTAAAACGCATAAAAACAAAATAGATTTCTTAATGTGTTGTTGCACTCGATGTATTTGCCAGTTTATTCGACTCGTTGGAACCTTTAATAATTGCAATGAATGGTTTTGCCGGCATATTTTTCTAGCCCATGACTAGCGCGCCAGACTTTATTACTTTGCAAGTAACATATAGTTACAGTTTATAGAGGAAATAACGTTAACTGTTTAAATACGATTTTAATAAATGATGTTACTGTTTGAGAATTGGTTTTCTGTTTCTAATTTTGTTTTTCAAAATACTTTTGTGACCAAAATAACCATACACTGCCTTCAGCAGCTGCCTGTTATTTCTGGTCTGTTTTTGGAGCTTTTTCTGCGGAGCTATGCAGTTAGATTTTAAGTGTTGTCAGTCATTCATCCAACTAAAAGAGAGTTGATTTTATAACAACTAAAAAACATTTTTCTAGAAAATTCTTACTATTCAAAACTAGTACTAAAAATTTATGTTTCAAAGAGAACATAATATCATGGACAACTTTAGAGAGATTGATCCTCCAAATTCAATGCTTTCTCAATCTATCACTAATACGCCCTTGGACTTGTATAGGCAATTATCAGTCATAGAGGACCCTCCTCTCAATAGGTTGTTCTTTTGATCTCTTCGACATATTGAGAACCTTACTAAGAGACTTAGTAATATTTTCAAAAATACTGCGATTAAGATAGCGAGAAAACAACAAAAAACTCTAGCTCTCTTGTTCACTAAAACTAATAGTGGCGGCTCGTGGTGAATTATATTCGGAGGTCAATAACAAATTAAAAAATAGGCATACTTAAAATAAAAATAAATATCTTATCTTTAAATTGAGCTTTAAATTCTCTTAAAGTTCAGGTCTACTCTTTGTTCTTTAGAATTGGAAAATTGCTGAATGACACGTTTGTTAAAATTACACGCACATTCCTTTTATAAACGATTTCTCGATACTTAATATTGCTAAAGCGGATAGCCTATGTTGGCCCAACTCTTCTACAAAATTTATAAGCCCTCGAAAAACCCCTGGATTTTCAGACAAAGCCGTTTCATCTTGGCCACGTAGTGCCAGCTCGAATGCCTCACAAAATTTTACACAATCTATAATTATGTTTAAAATATAACGATTTTTAGATACATTTTCATTAAAATCTCTAAGGGATTTTCTATAAACTGTGTCTAGCTGAATGCGAATATCATCACTTCCGACCGTAGCATAGTTCGAACATTTCATGTGATCTGCAGAAAACGCATGACTCTTTTATTTTTTATTTTAAGTGTTTTAAGTCTAACACCGGTTTTGCACCATAATGAGTCGACGAGTCCTTAGAAAACAACAAACAAACATAACAGTAAAATGAGTTATAGACTTCACAACCTCATATCCAGTTAGCTAAATCGTATATACGTTTGTGAAAGTTTCGATGAATCTCTTTATTTTTGTCTTTACTAGTTTGTCGTATACTAAGTTCTGGCAAAGCGACCACTTACTTTGAATTGGATTATTTTCTCAAAATTAAGTTCGTTAGCACTCTTTAGTTGTTTAATTTTTTGACCTACCGACATTTTGTTTCATTTACATCGACAACTCAAACATAGACCACTTTGAAATTGGTTATTTTTGCAAAATTAACTTCCTCAACACTTTTCAGTTGTTTATTTTTTTGCACTAGTCACTACCAACATTTTATTTCCTGTACATTTTCAACTCACATATGGATCATAAAAATAAAAAAAATTTATATTACAAAAAAAAGTATATAAATCAATTTTCATCGATTAAAAACGTCCGAAACAATATCGAGTTAGAATATCGACCGCGCGACCTCTGAACAACTGAACTTCCTCATGCCGACATGATGCCACGGCCGATCGATCGAATTATGAGAAGATACTGGCTGATGACCCAAATCGCGATTTCATATTCCATTTGCTATCACGTTCGGCTGCCGCTCGGTAGCTGTGAAATCTTTGGGTTCTTTCGTCAAGCTTTAAGGTAATCAGGGCAATTCGGACTGCCCAGCCTAGTTTAGTATAGCGTATTTTATTATGCCTAAGGAACGCAACGAAACCATTCGAACCGTCGCGTGAGGCTAATAGTGTAGCGTATTTAACTTTTCCCAAGGCTCGCGTTTAATTACAAGTATTAGGAGGGACGGTCAAACGAATAATTTATTCTCTGAAATATTTTTGGGGGGTTATTGACCAAATTACCCTATGGAAGAGTCACCACCGAAAACTAAAACACCCCTGTCACTGCTAGAGAATTACAATATAGTTTACAAAATTCCAGGTAATGAATGTGAATTATCATATATAGGACAGACTTCTAGAAGCCTTAAAGGTAGAATTACATCATATAAGAGCGACTGTCAAAGAGGGGTTCCGTCCTGCGCACTAAGTGAACATTTCACTCCCTTAACTGGGGTGGCGCTGAGATTTTGGATTTGTCCTCTTATTATAACCGCATTTTTCTTGAAATAAGACATATACATCTGCAACACTCAGTCATAAATAAAAAGAGCGACACCCAGAACCTGAGCTCCATATACATATGCAGTGATTGAAATGTTGGGCCTTTTGCAAAAAATTACTAGTCCCACTCACAGATACATCAAGCACCTTAATTGACTTTGTTTTGGTATCTAATGATATAACAATAATAAACAGTGACACGTTGCCGGGACCAAGAGTCTCTGGCCACGAATTTATTTTTTATGAACTTTTAATACCTCAAAAAAAAAAACAAATTAGTTATATAAATTACAGGGATATAAAAAGTATTAATGCTCAGCAGTTAAATTATGATTTGCAATCAATACTGTGGCGCAATATTCTTGAAATCCACGACATAAACGGAAAAGTAAAATTTATAAATGAAAATTTAAACATATTGTTAGATCTTCACGCGCCATTAAAAAATAAGGATAACGAAAACATATCAACCTCTGGCTGGAAGGTGCAAAAGGCCTTATAAAACTACGTGATAGGGCTTTGAGTAAATACAAAAAAGATCGAACCGACGCAAATAGACAATACTATAACTGTCTACGGAATTTAACTACTCTTACAATAAAAAACCAAAAAATAAAAGCTTTTTTAAATGACAAGCTGTCTTTAACGAATAATGTCTGGCAGGACTTAAAAGAATTATTGTTCGGGAGGGAGTTCAAAAGAATGAAATTAAAAATTTCAGAGGCGTTAAAAAAACCTGACGAAATTAACAATTATTTTTTATTCGCTTGCAAATGATATGCTTGATTATTATTCAAGAAATATTAAAAATACTATAGTATGTTCTTTAAACTTTACTACTGTCTCCGATTTCTGCGTACTGAATATTATAACTCAGATTAAGTCAAACGCCTCTGGTATTGACGGTTTGAACATTCACTTTATTAAGCTGTTCTCCATTTATTCTTCTATTCCTGACTCATGCTATTGTCTGGACAATTAATTATTTTTACAGGACAACTATCACATTTTTAAGGATTTTTCGTTAACTTTTACACTTAACTTATTAACTTAAAACTAACTTAACTTATCCTCTTAATTAATGACCATTATAAAATAAACATATTACTATATATACATTTTCATAAATTAGAACGAATTAGGTTGAGCATTGTCTACACACCACTGTAAGATAGGCAACCCGTCATCCTTCTGTGTTGTGCCTTCCAAGTGCCACTTTAGTATACTCTCTCTATTTCTTTTTTCTTGTTAAAAATAATATTGCATCTTTCTCACTTACGTCCCCTTGCGCGTTTAAAATTCCTCTAAAAAACGTGTTTTAGTTAACAAAATGAAGTTTCATGATGGACATGTTTTTAAAAGTTTTTAAATTCTTTTTTCTATTAACCTTTTAACTTTTAAAATTTTTAAATAAACAGAATGACGATCTGGTGCAACTAAATATGTGTCTTTTTCAGAGTATGTTTTTGTTTTAATAGCAAACCCACATTAGTAAGTTCAAACCTATTATATTTAATAGTCAGTTTCTAACTTATTTCTTTTTTTAAATTATTTGTAGAAAAGTCCTGAGGAAGGGATAAATTGATCCCGAAAGCTTGACAAAACAATAAAGGGTTCTACATAACAGCTTATTCCAAATGCGATTTTATAACATTATCGCAAAATGAAGATCAGTTTTGTTTGGATTACAGAATAGGTAACATCTTCCTTATTGACTTCAAACGTATCTTTAAACTTCATATCGATATGATTATTAATGAAGCTTCAAAAATGTTATGCTACGTTATACAGAGGTGTCAATTGTTATCTAGTGTATGAGCTATAACGTGCCTTTATTATATATATAGTATTTTCAGAAATAAACAAATAAAAATATTTATAGCATTATTGCTTCTTAGCAAAGGCCGTTATAGGTGAATCCTTTATTTTATCACTGAAGAACATAATATGTATTTTTTAATCTGTAATATTATTAATTATTATCCATGTGTTTATTGTAATATTAATAGTTAAATGTTTTACTAGAAAAATTGAAAATACACATATGGGCACAGTGGCGACGTCTATATATAGTATAATGTAAATAACTAGTGAAATGTTCTGTATCAAAAAAATAACTAATAGACATGAATGTAACAACCAACATTATTTAGCAACTGTAGTTCCACTTAGAAAATTTGAGGTTAAATTTCCATTTAATTAGATTTTTTGCCGCGACATAATCTTCTTTAAGACTCATTTATTTTTCTTTTTATAGTAAAAAAAAACTTATTTTTAAAAGAATTTATTCCACCCTTTTCTTCCTCACTGTATATTATCATCATTTAGATATAAATGCCCATATTATATTGCCAAATTGGTTTAAAAAATAATTCCATTAAAACTCCCTGAATCCAAAATCTTCAAACTTTTCAGCATAAATATAACTGAAGACTCTCAAGTATTAAAAAAGTTCGACATGGTAGTTTCCTTAGAATAAAACTTAAAGAACTCGTTCATAATCCGTATAAAACGTTCTTAAAAAGTAAAAATACTCCAAGAATACTCCAGAATTCCCACAAGTTTGTTGCACTTGCAATAAGCCGTCAAGTTTCAACATTCCTCGAGTTTAAAGTTGGGAAGGTACGTTTTTATTTATTGACCAGAATTTTCAATTGAACAATATTTTTGGTATTTTTTAAGACATGTAATTTAACAAATCGCTCGGTTTTAACTTATTAATAATTTATGTATATATATATATATATATATATATATTTTTTTCTATTATCTTGTATTATGCTTTTTTTTGTTATAACGGCATTAACTAATTAAAACAATTGTAACTATTAGTTTTTTGTTGTTAGAATGAAATTAAACGTATTTAATGAAATTCTTACCTGAAGGTAATAATAATAATTCGCAATCACTGGTGTAGCAGTGAGCAGCGCTTTTCAACTCAACCTAAAACTAAATAAAGTTCAGCAAAAAGAAGACGACAAAATAAAATATAAGTAAAGTAGCATTAGAGTTGGTAGTAGCATTCATAAAAAAATTAAATTGACATATTGATGGATTCTTTATATATCCTATATCTAAAGTTTAGTAGCATAGAAAACAGTTCAAGAAATAAAGAGTTTTTTTCATTTATGAATTTAAGAGTTTAAGAGCAGTTTTTTAACTTACATTTTAAAGGCCGGAATAGATAGCATTTTTAGATGATCTGGTAAATTATTATATTTATGTCTGCGATATGAAGTCGTCTTATGCTGAGGTATAGTGAGGAGATGCTCATGTCGTACATTAAATTTTAATTTCTCATAAAGATAAGATGGTGTTTTTAGTGAGATATTCTTATGATAGAAAATTAGTGAGTGTAGTTTGCGGCGGTTCTCCATATTAAGCTAATTTAACTCTTTAAGCGCTCTTGGTACATGACCTCGTCGTCTTATGCCATATATAAGTCTTACGCAAGTATTCTGAATGACTTGTAGTCGTCTCACATCAACATGTAGTAAGTTAGGGCCAAAAATTACATCTCCATAGCTCAGATGCGATACAACAAGCGACTCGCATAATAAATATCTTGTACTTTCATTAAAATATTGTCGGTTTGAGAAGACAACTTTAAGTGTACTAAAGGTTTTCTTTATCATAACACTGACATGCTTTTCGAATTTTAGCTTATAATCTACAAGGATCCCCAAGTTTTTTGCCTCATCCGTTAGAATTAACATGTTGATATTGATATGATCAACCAACTGTAGCGTTACGTGCCAAACAACATTACTTTCGACATTGATACTTAGAAATATCAAGGAGACATTTTAAGTCATTATTAATTTTTAAACACGCGGAGTCAACTTCTAAAGAATTAAAACATAAGTAGATTTAAGGGTCGTCGGCGTAGAAATGTGATGCACAGTGTTGAAGGGCAATAGAGAACTGACAAGTATAAATGGTGAAGACAAGTGGACCTAAAACGGATCCCTGTGGCACTCCGTTGTTTACCATAGCAAAGTTCAACATATTCTAATGCAATTTCACTGCCTGCAATCTTCCCACTAAATAAGAAGAGAGAAAGTCTGTAGCACTTTTTAAGAAGCTCAGATAACCCAGAAGAACAATAAGAAGTGTGTGACTGATGCAGTCAAAAGCCTTAGAACAGACAATAAGAACAAAAATCGTCAATTTATTTTCATCAGTACCTGTTAGAAGGCCATCATTTACTTTAGCTAGGGTCGTCATACAACTATGTTTTATTCGAAATCCTGATTGTAAGATATTATTTCTATCAACAAACTCTCTAATCTGGCCCTCGACATTTTTTTCTAATATTTTTGAAAGCACACAGAGTGCTAATCGGTCTAAAATCTTTAGGCTCTTCTAGAGAATTAATCTTAGGGAATGGTATAACATGAGACATTTTCCAAATTCCTGGATAGGTATTGATAGCAATAATGGAATCAAAAAGATGTTTAATTATAGGCAGTATTATGGGACAACATAACATTAACATGTCCACGCTAATACCGCCTGCACCTGTGGATTTTGACTTAATCGAAAGAAGTGATTTGTAAGTATCACTCTTATCCGTAAACAGAAACCTAAAATTTAGTTGCTCACTAAATTTATTTCTACTAAAATAGTCAATAGTGGCCTGGTCCGCAGTATTTTGAGTAGGTATGCTTAAAAAGAACTTTTTATGTAAAGAGGGATCATAAAAGTTATCGGGTATGTAGTTATTAGAACTTTTAGAGTTCAGATTTAAATTTTTCATTTCTCTCCACAGTGTGTTTTTGTTCGCATTACGAGATTTATATTGAAATAGGCTTTCTTTTCACGTTTAATGCCATAATTTACTTCATTGCGAATAGATTTATAAAAATTCCAATCGACCTGGTTATTTTAATTTTTTAGCGCTTTTTCTCTTTCTGATGTAAGTGCTTTTATAGCTTCTGTTAGCCAAGAGGCAGGACTTTTCGAAATTTTGACAGTTTTTAAATGATCCAATAATTTGGCACTATTCTGACCATACCGTGTCGGCTCATTAATGATTTAGCATAAATTAAAAGAGTCAAATATGTTTAATACATTTTTAGAATTATTACTTTCAAAATCAAGTAAATCGATATTAAAATCGCCAAGCATTAGAATAGAATTACATTGCCGATCTAAAACAGCCAAAACGCTTTCGAGTTCTCAAAGAAATTCGGCAGCTTTGAGAAATTCGGCATACAATGATTGTAAAGTTTTGTCAGTTTCAATATAAAACCGGTTTTCCATCAAACGGGCAATTTTGTTTCCAAAAATAAAAGCAAGAGTACAATATAAAAACTCCTACAAATTATAAACTCTAGCTTGACCACGCGGATTTCAATTCAGTTCGAGTTGTGTTTTAGTTTCGTTTCCTATCGAAAACACTAAAGTTGTTCATTTGTATTCTATAATTTAATTTGCAGCCGTTTTCTAATAGTTATTAATAAAACAAGTGCGTAAAGTAATTTTCGCACTAGTGTCTTTAGTTAACAAAGGCAGTGTTCTGTCTGCATCCATCTTTTTATTCAGTTTATATATTTATCTGATGCTTACTGGGTAAAAGAACAAATTAAAAAAAAAACTTATCCGGTATTAATAAGTTCTTAGTAGTTATTTACATACAAAAATTAAATGTTCTGAATATAATCTTCAAAAAGTGAAAAACGTTAACATAGAAGCCCTTGATACTATATATCGTTGAATTTGTCTTTTAATGCTTTATTTGAAATTAATTTACATAATATACAGGTGCTTATATTTAAATAATATAAGAAAACAATCAAAATTTAAAACACGGCAAAACTGCCATATTTTAAATTTTGCGATATTTATATGTTAAAATTTAGGACTCCGAATTAAATAATAGTATCATTATGAAAATTTTCGGCGCAACAAGGTATTTAAAAATCGTTTAAATATCTTAGTTACATCACACTAAATATATCTAAAATCCTTAAGATAAATGCCAATTTATCAGAAATGTAGCAGGTAGCATCTGAGACCCATATTATTATATATTGATGAGCCTGTCTTTAGAAAATCTACTCTCATATCTCTAAATATACAAGGAGTTCTATTCAAAAGAAGAAAAATGATATATGGTCAAAGCAATAGAAAAAACCCTTTATACATGAAAATAAAATAGGTTATATATATATATATATATATATATATATATATATATATATATATATATATATATATATATATATATATATATATATATATATATATATATATATATATATATATATATATATATATATATATATATACATAAATATATATATATATATATATATAAATATATATATATATATATATATATATATATATATATATATATATATATATATATATATATATATATATATATATATATATATATATATATATATATATATATATATATATATATATATATCATTTTTGGCTTTTCGGAACTGAATAAAAATATTTTTATAATTCCACCGGAAACGCGCCATCTAATGAAAAAGGCAGAACAATATCTGCCGGGCCAGCTAGTTTAGATTAAATCACGAAACTTTTGCATTTAACTTTTCTGTTTGAATGCCATACAACTTCAGAGATATAGTAGTAGACCATCCTACGTGGGATACCCTGTACGAAGGTAGTGGATTTATGTACGAGAAAAGTTGTGAATAAAGGCAAATTTACTTGGCATATAATTATAAAACTTCCTGTGTATGTTAAGATAAAAGTGTAAGTAAAATAGGAGTAAACTAAGTACTTCCACTAGGATAATTCTCTTGTAGTCAATACTTAAATTTTAACGTAAATAAAAAAAAATAAATAAATACATACGTCAGAATCTTTGCAGATCTTTGCGTTTAAGGTTCCTAGGCCCCGAAAAACATGTTCTCCGATTTTCGACCGTTTATTGGTCTGTTTGTATGCTGTAGAGCTAAAGAACTGCTGATGCGATTAACCTCAAATTTTGCTCAAAATATGGCGGAACAAAATGGTTAATTAATAAACTGCTTAAAATTTCAATACTGAAAATCTACTTAACCAAATGATAAAACATATAAAAAATAAATTACTAAAGTAATTATAATAGTAATAAATAAATAAATTTTAAAAACCGGTAAATTGGCTTTATACGTAATTTTCCTCATTATGCATATTTCTTTCAGTATTAATATGTATTAACATATATTCCTATGTACAGGGTGATATAAAGGAGAAGAACAATGCTTTATCTCCGTATTTATAAGACATAGAAAACCATGTTAGATAAAAGAGTACCTAGCTAGGATTTTTATGAAGAATTTAAATTTATTTTCGAAAAACCAGTTAAGTATCAAATAAAAATAATATGTGATAAAACTATCAAAATTTCCCATTTTTAATTTTATTATGTACGAATTATAAATTTTGCAAAAAAACTACGCAAATTTTCTATAACTTGTTTTCAAGATATTTAAGGCAAAATATCCAATTTTCCTCAACATCAAACATGGGTTATGGAAAATCCATACCTTAATAGAAACATATAAAGCTCATGCTCCTATCTTACTATTCTAAAATCTCTCCAAGGATTACAAGATAATATTAGATAATCATTTGGAAAGAACTTGCGAGGCCATGTTAATATATCTATTAGAATGTTAATATGAAATGTTTGTTTAATATATATTGTTTTTCTTTCTTTTGGGGATATGATAGTAATAAGATAGGAACATGGGCTTCCTTTGTCTCTATTAGGTATCAATTTTTCATAACGCACGTTTGAAGCTTAGAGAAACTGGCTATCTTACCCAAAATATCTTGAATACAATTATATTCTTACTTAGAATATGTATATAACATTTGCTTAGTTTTTTCTTGTTTTTAAAAATTTAATAAAATATAGGTCATTACATTTAAAATAAGAAAATATTGAATAGTTTTACTACATATTTTTTTAACAGAGACATCCAAGTTACTTTTATATTTAATAGTTTTTTCTATGTTTTATAACAATGGAGATATAAATCGTTTTTTACTCTCGTTTTATGCTCTACAATAAATATACAAATTAGTTTTATTACCTTGATAAATGAAATAATTCATTACGAGGGAAGTTCTAATTTACCGGTTTTTATTTACTTAAACTTTTTAATACATCTAAATCTTAAAATGCTAAAAAAAGGTTATCGATTTTTAAGGGCCAAGTAAAATAATGGTCGTTTACGGTCGACTTTCCTTGGATTTCAGCGCTTAAATCCCACTTTAAAACGACAAAAAGTCGTGCCAGTGGCCAACTAAAATTGCGATTTATTACAGGAGTCTGGCGCAAGCATTAATACATGACACATTATAGCTACAGCGTAATCCTCTCGCGATACAGTTGGTGTAGAGTTTTTTATTTCCGATTTCAAATTACTATGGTTATATCTTATATCTAAATTAACTCTACTTCAATGTATACGTGTGCATCTAGTGTTATTATTAAATAAAAAGCAATTTATTGAAAGAGTATTAATTGCAAATTGCTCGTTTTAAAAATCCCTTTTCAAAAATAACTTATATCCTAGGCGGTATGTAGTTTAGTATAGAAAAAATTAGGTAGTATGATTTTACTTTTTAAATAGTTAAAATTGGAAATGTCGGTGACCACATAATTTTTACGTATCTTCAGTTTTATTGTCGTCGTTAATAGGGTCCCATTTTTTTCTAATACTATTGTTTTCTCACGTGTAGGGAATGTTGCTAAAATGCAAAATGACACCAAAATTTGTTTTTCATTTATAAAATTAAAAAATTTAAAAGAATATGTGACATTAGGAGCATTGAGACATTGAAGCTTCTTAACAATATTAACCAATGCATATAACAAAAATAATGAATACCGTGTCACAGATTATTTTCAATTTTTTGATTTTATAAATAAGAAAATAAATTCCACACAATTATCTTTAATAAGCCTAGATGTCACTTCACTTTTAGCAACTGCATCTATTTTGCATATATTTGTAATTCTAAAAAAATCGTATTTGTTTTGACTAAAAGATCAATAAAATTGTGGTCGATTTTCAGGAAACTATGCTGCTAATATTATATTACATTAGGGGAAACCCCTAATTAAAAGGGATCTACCCTGGCATGTATATACAGACCGTATCAATTAAGAGAAGTGATATCCTCCTTTTGTTTCATGAGGAAAACATATACATGAGAATAAAACGGAATTCCTTAATGACCCGAAATTATTTCACGTATCTAACCCTGGAAGGATCATTTATTTAGTGCTTTAATTACTGCGGATTATGTCTCCCTATAGATGTGACCAAAACAATATACATCCAGGATTCACCGACTGTTCAGTTTTGACTGTATTTTAACAATATGGTCCTGAGTTAAATGACTTTTTATAATTTATTGATATTTGATAGAGATTATTTAGTACACGTTTTTTAAAATACAAAATCGTCATGTTATTTCTAGAGAAAAAGTGAGCAAATTGTGGTGCTCCAAAAAGCGATTTAATTTCTATAACAAGAGCTATCTACCTTGCCCCTGTAAATTGAAGTTTTGCTTCCATTTTTCAAAATAGATCTTGTTTAAAGACATCTGCGCAGTAGCGTAGCAAGATGAGGAAGAGGTTCGCCACAGTTATACATTAACACATTATACTTAATTTTTTGAAAATTAATTAATTAAGTTTCTAAATTTAATGCTCAGGATTAAACGTGGTATTATTTATTTATACTATACACATTTTTTCACTATGAAGCAGGATACGCCAGACATTTTTTCTGTGTCAACCGCTCGCAAAAAAATGATACAGTGCCATGATAAATGACTGCATCTTGAAAACAAGTTAACGGATTTTAATCAACTTTTAAAAACTTGTTTCTTGCATTACTGGGAGTGGTAAAAGCAGTTTTGGCGTTCCCTATTCTTTAGTATTTCTAGACTTGACTAGAATCGACGATTTCATTTTTTACCATCATTTCTGGGCATCTTATATAATTTTTTTTCTTTTACTGATTAGGATAGAGCATGTTCTCAAACAATTCCCAAAAAAAGACAGTTGTCTGATCAATATCAGATGAATCAATAATAAACTGGCTATAGATTTCTTATTTCTTTGTGAATATTAAAATAAAGTAAGCTATGAACATTATTAGAAAACAGAAGAACAAAAATGATAAAAAAGGCTAAAAAGGAAAGTCTTTTTTATAAAAGAAGATTTTGCTGACCATTCACAACTAATATTTAGTTTTTTTTTGGGACTTGATTATTGTTAATTTGATTTTTTTGCTATTATATAAAAAAGTCACCTTTAATGGGCTAAGAATAGAATTTTAAGACTACACATTGATTTGCAAATTCACCGAAAACTTATATCCACCCCAGAATTCAACTATGACGGCGGTGACTGTGCTTGAT